>CACRXK020003753.1:0-12438 GCA_902702795.2 Paramuricea clavata | reverse complement strand
CCCCCCTAGCCCCTTCGGATGTCCTAATACATTTACTATTATCAGAAACAACTTTTTCTCCCCACCCCCTCCGGCCGGCAGAAATTTCCTCCGTGGGGGGAATATGGATCTTTTCTGGAACGACCCATTGGGACATTATAAACTAATTATATTTGAACTAGGGCAGAGTAAACTTGCTTGGGCCCCTCCCAGGTGGGATTTTTTCAGCCTGCCTTGACTAGAAATCCTGGCTACGTCGTTGTTTGGGGGAAGAAACCCGAAGGAAAGAAATGGTTGATGCAACTACAGTATATCCATTTTATTCTAAGTAAATACAAGTTTTTTTTTCTTACCTCTTCATACAAGACACAGAATTTATTATCATTCTCTATCGTTGGTTTCCACCAGTATCCAGTGTATCGGTCAAACTCCTCCTGGACTACAAATGACGGCACTCCTGCAGAAACTGTTTCATCCACAGCACTGTTCTGGGGAAGCCCTGAGTGGGTCTGGGTCAACTGTTTTTCTCGACCAGTCGTGATGTTGCTTACCCATACATCATTGTGGTGGATAAATCCGATGATGTTGGGGTTGGAAGGGGATAATTTAGGATCCATTCTCGATTCTTTCGTCTGTGTTTTAACTTCACCAGGAACGAGGGGAACATTGGCATCTCCTGGATTCTGTTAAAGTAACATTCATAAAAATTTGCAAGATATAGATTTTCCACAATATTTTCTGGTAGTATATTTTTAATTGAAGTCTACTAAACTTTGTTTATGCCGGATAGCTTTGTCTGTTCTAACTTCCTCCACAGAGAAATTGGAAGTTAATCCCCCAAACCCCTTTTGGACATCCTAATATGCTTATTATCAGAAACAAATTTTTCTCCCCCCCCCCCACCCTACAGAAATTTCCTCTCTGGGGGGGGGGGGGTTGTGTGGATCTTTTCTCAAAGCGCCGGATATGTGCACCAGATGCTAGTAAATATACTGCTATTGCACCAGACATGTCAGACACACGGTGCTTACATTCCATACTGCATGGTCTGTAACTTAATATTTTATATATCAACATTTCAACATGATTAATCCCAATACTTACCGACGGTAATACATGATCCCTGCACATATATAAACTGCTACAGGCAGGAAATAGAATGCTTCTAGAATTCTTATCGTACTCGTATGATGTAATGCCAAAACTACCCATTCGTTTTCGCTCCCGAAGCAACTGTTCCTCGCGAGAAAATCCTTGAAATGGCCTCAGACTGTCTAAATCCAGCAACAAATGCCATTGAGCTGAGGGTACTACAGCCGGCTGTTCCCCCTGTTCTCCAGGTTTCAAGTCCACATAAAACAACGTATATTCACTACGGTTCTCAGGCAAGGCCAAAAAATACAATTTCGTGTCGCTAAATGTGAAATTATTAGGAGTTCTAGTAGACTGTCTACCAGACAGACATAGGCTCCTTGTTGCTTTCACGGCCGCCAAAAGCTCAGACCAACTACGCTTACGATTTGTACCATTAAACATTTTGTAATGATATTTTGAAGATAGAAAATAGTGGTTATTTCCTTGGTAGTTTACAAAAAAAACAACATATTTTTAACATTGCGAAATACTCATTGATTTCCGCCATGTTTTCCTTTTCAATATTTTGGACTTAGTCCTCGCTCACTCCACATCGTCCATTATGTTAATTAGAAAGTAATTACATTAATTTAGCTCTAATTAATTTATATTTGCAATTAAAACTAGGCGTGCAATATAACAAAATTCATCACAATATATTATCAAAAACTTTTATTTACAATTTCAGTTACACTGATGACACTTTTCCAAAATTAGAGACCATTTTCAATATTCACATTTCAGGAATATAGTGATGTCTGTATTTGTGTAATTCTGAATCATATTGAAAACTTGAGATGCACAGCAGAAATGGTTTATTGTGCAAATTCTTGTACAATCTTATGGCTTATGATCAACAACATGAGCCACTCTGTTCGTTTTGCATGCGTAACGAAGTGTTCAATACATCCGGCGGACTTGATTCCTGTTATAAAATAAATGTGCTCGTTATAAATCATATGCAAAAAATGATGTTGCAAACCAAGCAGAACACTAACACAAACCTTGCTATCTTTAAGGTCCTTAATAAGATGTGCTAGACACTTGAAAGCCTACAAAAAAGAAACATCAAATGCAAGAATCCAAATCCAATAATCCATTATTTAAATGACTATATATAAACTTTCCTCACGGTCAGCTTGTGTACAGGAACTAGCTTTGGCAAATAAAGATGTGATTTTTTTAAAAATTGAAACTACCTCTTTCACTCCATCACCAGTTTTTGCACTTGTTTCAAAAAACTGCAAATTATTATTCTGTGCAACCTAGGAATAACAGAAAAAACTTTTAATTGTGAAATCCAATTGAGCTAACTTAAAGTTAAACTTGTCTAAACTATGTACCAGGGCTCAAAATTTGAATTTTTTACCAGTATCCAAATGGATACTAGGGTCTTAAAATCTAGTATCCCTATTTGAAATTTAGTATCCCAGATTTGGATAGTAGGTATTTCGATAATAGTATCCAAACAAGGTAAATAGCTGCCGGACAGGTGTGTAAATGAAGTACACTGTACACTGACACTCGCGAGATGAGTTTGTAACGCTTTAATATGGAAATTACCGCAACCACCCTTCACAAACTTGGATTCCTTGTCGCAAAGCGTCCCGCTGTTTAAACAAGTACTGCAAAACATCTTATCATTCGTCAGGGTCACCCACGGGAAGGATTTTTTCCAGTTTTGGTTAAATTTTCTGCTGCGCTTTGTTGATTCGTATCTGCGTTTAATTTCATCGCTTCTTTTATCGCGTCTTGCTTGGGCAATTACATTAGGCCGTCTCACTTCCTCAACGACTTGTACCTCGGCTTCTACGGTCTCGTGGGTCTGCTGCGTTTCAGCTGTTCGTAACTCGTTATAATTGATTTCTTTTGGCTGCTGTTCCGTATCTTGTGCGCCTTCATCACCATGCGTGTCTTGTTGATGTTGTTGTATTTGGGTTGAGTCGGTTGAAGATGACAAAGAAGGACTCTCGTCACGAACTTGCGTACTTGTTTCAGCAGCTGTTATCGAAGTTGGTCGTCTCTCTTGATTGTCTCGCTGAGTTCGAACTACGTATCTCCACATTTTTGCAAAAACCTCCCGTATATAAACTGTGTTCGAGCATGTGCTTTTTATCTCGTGCTAGCAGGGAAAAACCATAGGCATAAAAACACGAGTCAAATTTCATTGCATTGTGATGGCGACAGGAAATCACGCGTAATCATTGGTTATCATGTTCTGAGCAATCATTGCCGAAAATAGACAGGCAGAAATTAACGTCGTGCTCAGGTCCATTCCGTTTTCGCGCGACAAACAACGAAAAAAATATTATTTTGACGAACATTTCGCCGCGATGTACGAACTTCGCCAATATTACGATTTTTTTTAGTATCCCGTTGGGATACTAAGCCTATGATATCTAGTATCCAAAATTGAAATCTAGTATCCCGTGGATATCGGGATACCGCTAATCTTGAGCCCTGTGTACTGGAAAACATGTTAGTTTACGCTCAACATCAGGCAGTTAATTCATGTTACTTCACAAGTATTTACCATTTCTCCTCTTTCTTTAGATATTACTCTCCCATCTTCAACGTCAGCTTTATTCCCCACTAATACTTTACACACATCAGAACTTGCATTCTGAATGAAAGATACTTAATATTAAATCCATGAAATACCACTATGTTCCATTCACCAATTAAGACTACTGCAAAAATTCATAGAAGGCAAACTGACAACGATGATCGACTAACGTCGTCAATGTTCCTTAACCAAGAATTGATGTGACTGAAGGATTCCTCGGCCGTGACATCATAGACTAACAGTACGCCCTGTTCGACAAATAAGAAAACTATTTTACGGTATCATTGTTGAAGTATCATTATTGTGTTATGAATAAATTTGTCACAGCAGTCCAATTTGAATAATTGTACCAATAATTTATTGTGTCCTAATTATACATCATACCATAGCTCCTCTGTAATAAGCACTTGTTAAAGTTCTAAAACGCTCTTGCCCAGCAGTATCCCTATAAAATGTGATGAACAAGATGTATAAGTTCAGATTTGACAAACACTACGGCTCTGGCTTAATATGTGTATTTGATTGGTTAATCGGGTCGATTAAAGGCATCTGATTGGTCAAATAATGGTAGCACCAGTGGAATTTGAAACACCAAATATAGACATGTGTAATCATACAAACATTCATGTTATAATGCATACCAAATTTGCATTCGAACTTTCAGTTCATCAACATCCAGCATTGTAGTTCGGCAATCAATACCTGTAAAATTGTCATGGAAATGTCAGAAATGACAAGTGGTCTGTTTATTGTTATCAATTATCATGAACTGAAAATACAGAATGTGTTTTATAAGTACATGCTCAACTTAATTCAATACAACCTTTTACATTTATTAATAAAAGTTCAAAAATTGTAACAATTTTAGTTTCAATTTTTACTCAAACTATAAACACCTAACACAATTTTTACCAAGATTGAACATACCGATCGTGGAGACGTAGGCCTCTGAAAAAATTCCTTCTGTGTAACGATAAATTAAACATGTTTTTCCAACGCCACTGTCCCCTAAGACTAAAATCTTAAATGTAGAATCGTAATCATTACTTGTCGACATTTTCACGTTTTACAGCAGAGGTTTTACAGTATTATTTACAAGAGAACTGGAAATCACGGGACGAGAGTGATTGTATTTACTTCCGCATCAACATATGGAAAAAATTATGCGTGCTGGGCTATAACTAATTTATGCAATGAAACTGAATAAATTTAGAAGAAACACGCCACGAAACGTGATCACGCAATTCTTATACACACGCGAAAATCTCACATCTTGTAGCAAGTCTGCCAACAAGTTGTCTTCGACTCTTCGCACTGCTTGCCTCAAGTTGTCACAACAAGTTTGGAACAAACAGTTGACAACTTGTAACAACCTTGTTGATATTATCAGAAGTGTTGCAAGATTGTTCCAAGGGCCCTTCCAACAAGTCCGATACAGTCATGAAATAACAATGTTGTTACAACCTTGTGTCGTCAACCTTGTAACACTCTTGTTATATCATGACTGTAACAGACTTGTTAGAACAACCTTGTAGCAAGTCTGATAATACCATCAAGCTTGTTCCAAATTTGATATAACAACTAGGAACAAGCGATGCGAACAAAACTTGCTGACAGCTTGTGAACAGACCTGTAACAACTTGTGCGTTTTTACGTGTGTAGACATGCAAAAATCTCACATCTTGTAGCACGTCTGCCAACAACTCCAACAAGTGTGTTCATACTGCTTGTCCCAAGTTGTCAAAAGTATGGAAAAAGCTGTTAACAACTTTTAACAAGCTTGATGACATTATCAGACTTGTTGCAAGATTGTTCCAACAAGTCCGATACAGTCATAAAATAACAATGTTGTTACAACCTTGTGTCGTCAACCTTGTAACACTCTTGTTATATCATGACTGTAACAGACTTGTTAGAACAACCTTGTAGCAAGTCTGATAATACCATCAAGCTTGTTCCAAATTTGATATAACAACTAGGAACAAGCGATGCGAACAAAACTTGCTGACAGCTTGTGAACAGACCTGTAACAACTTGTGCGTTTTTACGTGTGTAGACATGCAAAAATCTCACATCTTGTAGCACGTCTGCCAACAACTCCAACAAGTGTGTTCATACTGCTTGTCCCAAGTTGTCAAAAGTATGGAAAAAGCTGTTAACAACTTTTAACAAGCTTGATGACATTATCAGACTTGTTGCAAGATTGTTCCAACAAGTCCGATACAGTCATAAAATAACAATGTTGTTACAACCTTGTGTCGTCAACCTTGTAACACTCTTGTTATATCATGACTGTAACAGACTTGTTAGAACAACCTTGTAGCAAGTCTGATAATACCATCAAGCTTGTTACAAGTTGTTAACAGCTTGTTCCAAATTTGATACAACAACTAGGAACAAGCAGTGCGAAGACAACTTGTCGACAGCTTGTGAACAGATTTGTAACAACTTGTTTGCAGACCTGTAACAACTTGTGCGTTTTTACGTGTGTAGACATGCAAAAATCTCACATCTTGTCGAGAGTCTGCCAACAAGCCGTCAACAAGTTCTGTTCACACTGCTTGTCCCAAGTTGTCAACAAGTATGGAACAAGCTGTTAACAACTTGTAACAAGCTTGATGACATCATCAGACTTGTTGCAAGATTGTTCCGACAAGTCCGATACACTCATGAAATAACAATGTTGTTACAACCTTGTGTCGTCAACCTTGTACCACTCTTGTTATATCATGACTGTAACAGACTTGTTAGAACAACTTTGTGGCAAGTCTGATAATACCATCAAGCTTGTTACAAGTTGTTAACAGCATGTTCCAAATTTGATACAACAACTGGGAACAAGCAGTGCGAAGACAACTTGTCGACAGCTTGTGAACAGATTTGTAACAACTTGTTTGCAGACCTTTAACAACTTGTGCGTTTTTACGTGTGTAGACATGCAAAAATCTCACATCTTGTAGCAAGTCTGCCAACAAGCCGTCCAAGCCGTCAACAACTCCAACAAGTGTGTTCATACTGCTTGTCCCAAGTTGTCAAAAAGTATGGAAAAAAGCTGTTAACAACTTTTAACAAGCTTGATGACATTATCAGACTTGTTGCAAGATTGTTCCAACAAGTCCGATACAGTCATGAAATGACAATGTTGTTACAACCTTGTGTCGTCAACCTTGTAACACTCTTGTTATATCATGACTGTAATGACAGACTTGTTAGAACAACCTTGTAACAAGTCTGATAATACCATCAAGCTTGTTACAAGTTGTTAACAGCATGTACCAAATTTGATACAACAACTAGGCGATGCGAACACAACTTGTCGACAGCTTGTGAACTGATTTGTATAAGAACTTGTTTGCAGACCTTAACAACTTGTAACAAGCTTGATGACATCATCAGACTTGTAGCAAGATTGTTCCGATACAGTCATGAAATAACAATGTTGTTACAAGCTTGTGTCGTCAACCTTGTAACACTCTTGTTATATCATGATTGTAACAGACTTGTTAGAACAACCTTGTAACAAGTCTGATAATGCCATCAAGCTTGTTACAAGTTGTTAACAACAACTAGGGCAAACACAACTTGCTGACGCTTGTGAACTGATTTGTAACAACTTGTTTGCAACGCAAGACAAGAACTCCAACAAGTTTTTTTGTGTATTCTGTTTCTTAGTAACACTAAAGGAGAACAGTTTAGAAATGACAGACTGAAGTTAGTCTGCTATATTACATTAAAATAGACATTTTCATTCCCAAAGGAACAACAAAGATACTTTATTCAACATCACGATTTACACGCCATGTTTCTTTATAATGCCCTCGATGGTTTGATAATCGGTCAACATCTTCTCTGCGTCAGCAATGATCCTTGTTCTTATTTCTCCATCAACTTCTTGCTTTGTTTCCGAGACCACCTCTGAAACATGGATCCCTGCTGCTTCCAGAAGAATTTTTACCAAAATCAGAACTATGAAAAGGATAAAAAAATATAACTTATTTTTAATTCTCAATTCTATAGGATTATACAAAAGGTCTTTTTTCCCAATATTATTATTATTATTCATAGAATTAAGACGGACGGTTAAACTACTCGAAACGTTGCCCAATTCCCGTCTGGTGGAGTCTCTGTTATACCTGTCTCTGGTATAATCAGACCGTTCTCAAATAACGTGACAATTACCGTCTGGATTATCGTTTCCAATGTCATTAAACTTCAACATCAAACCCTCGACACTCTTAATGGCTTTGCCAATGGCAAGAGTAGTGGAAGAATCGTAGAACTGGATGAAGGATACGGATGCCTTAATGGCAAGTTCTTCAATGTCCTGTTCTGCTTGGTCCACATCTACAAATAGGATGGTATGTGATTAATACTGAGAAATTGCCAATGATTGTGTAGGTAGGTTTTTAGGAAGGGTTGCAGGACAACCTCAGAACTGTTGACAATTATAGAAGAAAGTAAATTAATGTAGCTACACCTCTCAATACTATTGGACACCAAATGCAAGGTTACAACGTATAATGGAATAATAAAGATTTTCTCACTCTGATCACAGCTGGTTTATAACCACCTGTTATACAACAGTGTCCAGTGAAATCCACAATACTGTATTTCACTCAATAAACAAGGTCACATATCAAAATAGCTGTAAATCTTACTTCCTTTAAAGTTCGCTTTTTGGAACAATATCTTTAAACGTGATGCAAAGAAATCCATGATTTTCTTGTACTCCTGTATGCTGGTGGTGACAGCATCTTTCATGGCACTTTTCACTTCAACTGAGGAGGCAGATAGCGCTGCTTGCACGTCATAAGCGGTACCACGACGTTCCAGTTTATCTTCTGAAGAATACAGGTCATATTATGTTAATTAGGCCTACATGCATGAAGAAAATTTTTGTTATTACTACAACTGCGTCAACAACATCCACACATAAAAATTGAACTCACAATACCTTTTGCTATGGACCTTTTGTTCAGAACCTTACGCAGTAAGCTTAATGCCTCGGTCTTTATTTTTTCATTTTGAATATCGGCATTAAGCACAGCTAGTGTGATAGATGAACGAATTTTCGTCTCTGCTGTAATGACCGCCGCGTCAATGTTCTTGGCAGCTTGTTCGGCAAGAGCACGGACTTCACTTTGCATATCTAGAATAAAGATTGTATAATGTACCAAGTGCTTTCGGGTTTTTCTCCTCTACAGGGGGTTAACTGACTTCGTGCACTCGTGGAGTCTAAAGTAACTGGGTAGCTTATATCAGCATATTTATATATACTGGATGTAGCTTTATCACTTCTAAACTGTTCTTCCTATAGTTCCAGAATAGGACCATTTCGAACACAAGAAAAAACAAAGAACTCGCAGAAACCTAGTCTTTTCACATTCAACAGAAGCGATTATAACCAGACAATAGCATATATCGCAGGAATCATACCCTGATGGCAATAATGAAAGACGCACTAAGCAATGTCTCCTCAGTTGTTTAATTGTCGTTTCTTGCAGACTATGAAACTGACCTGTAGTGCTTCGTTTTCGTCTTGTACCCGAGAACATTCCTCTTACATCATCAATTGTTGTAGATACGGTCGAGTCCAGAATTTTTTGTGCTTCCTTCAACGATGTAAGCACCGTCTCTTTTACCTGAAAATTGAGCGCTATGTTAGTTCTCTACCAAGTCTAACCGTTCTCCCTAGAGGTCCCTGGTCAAGGCTTCAGCCTTCATCTCGTATTGGCCCACTAGAAGAGGAAACTTTAGTCTCTGAAGAACACCAGCGGTGTTTGGTGGGATTAAACCGAAAGCGTTCTTCTCAAATATGACTGACAAAGAAATTTTATCAGACAATTGCTTATTGCAAGAATAAACTTCTATCACAGAACTAGAAGTGAATTGTGTATAATCATTGTGGAGCCTCTTCTTTCAATCATTATATGAACGTAGTCCCTACCTTGGCGTCAATATCACGGATGGCATAACGAAAGATAAAGACCGCCGACCTAATGTCATCACAGATTGATGCATCAACCGATGGTGACAGAATATCTTCACAAGTGGGGCTGTCAGCTCCCCAAGATATGCTTGGAGATAGCAACGCGATCACCAACAACACTGAAAACATCCTTAAAATTCAATAAAATTGTTAGCTTTCTTGTTCACAAGACACTGTATAGTATACAAGTATTTTTCGAGTCATTCTTACCTTTATTTATAACACGACAATAAAACTCTTTTGACTTTTATAACAGAATAATGTTCTTCCCTGTATATCTGTATAATAATCACTAAGACTCCAATTGCAGATTTGAAAATCTATTAGTTTTCACTTATAAAGCTCAAATAGTTTACATAGCTGTTCGGACAGACCGCCAAGCATTGGCTAATAAATGTCGGAACGAAAACAGGATAAATTACTAAACAAACAAGGAAATAACAATTTTATAGCTAAATTTTCGGGGAACACAATATATTAATATGTAAATGCAAAATTCGGGATACTGTATATTCAATATGTATGTATTTTGTTTGCATTCGGTATTACAAGTTAGATGCAATTTATAAAATCTCATTAAATTAATCGCCTCTTTTACATGTAATACTTAGTGTTCAAATTGTTAAAAATTACGGAATTAATATCATAATAGTATAATTGGACGGCGGATTGCCTTGTCTGCGGTTATTGATCTATAATTAGACTATACAAATAATTATTAACAGTGTTGTATAGCACGTTGATTACATTTGGCATATCATTATAGCATAATCATACTACACGATTTCAATGAATTTAATTTCTCGTGGTTTTAAAGTCAAGACCGTATCAAAGTGGGTTACAATCCCACTTTATCAAAAGTATCACTTTCTGCTGCATGAGACACTCTCAGCCTGATCGCAGGTTACTTTCAGATAATGTCTTCATGTTTCATGTACGAATATATCTCTTTTTGGTCAACCTTACCCCTAACCCTATTGCACGCGCGAAACACGAGGATGATTTAAAATCGATTTTAAATTCATGACTTTCGTGAATTTGAATGTTGAAAATTTAACATTTCACCGCTTGTACAAGCGATTGTTCGTATCTATACGTTGCCGTCTTTAATTTTGGCTAAGTTTTTTTGTTGTGGTTCACAATGGTTAGCATAAGTTGCCCTCAATGGCATATCTTGCTGTGTCCATGTCACGCCATTTGTTGTCTAAATTGATCCAGAAGATACATTGGAACATGTTCCTCAGCCACCTACAAGAAAGAGGATACGATGTGAGAAAACGCCTTATGAACTAAGTAACTTAACTAACTTTATTTACGCTGGATAGCTCTATCAGTTCTAAACTGTTCTCTCTATAGTGATTCAACAAGAGTCATCCTTTTTGATCCTGTGTTACTACAAGATCGGAGTACTTGAAGAAATCAGGAAGCACTCTTCTCACATAAAACTGAGGAGAAATTCCCGTGGTCCCGAACGTGAAAGGCATGTACACAGACCACTGTGTTGGTAACACTCCTTCGTCCGCTGAATTACCAAGGCTGAGCATTTCTCACGGCAATTCACAGGATGCCAGTACTAAATCCACTGGGTCAATCACATTACAGAGGCCTTTCTATGAATGCTATACAAACATCTATACATATATACTGTACATAAGTCTTCACCTTTTTCGATAGTTTACTGTAATGTAAGAAATCTTCAAAGAAAGCCAAAGCATTTACTACTTCATCGGGAAACTCGGCAGCTTTTCCACTGTGGAAAGAAAGTGTGGAAAGAAAGACTCCAAAATTATACAATGGAGACCATTCAAAAAACAAACAAACAAACAAGAATTCCTTGCGAAGGTAGGCATTATGGCTAAAAAAACAATTACATGTTACAATTACATCACTTTTCTTACCTGGCAGCGGAATCCACAGAGGATCTCACATATTGTCCAAGACAAGCCAAAAATTGATGCGTCGTTTCAACATGATATTGTTTCAAAGCTGTGATTATGCCCACAACAAATGGTGCGAAATCTACAGTATCGCCAGGCTTTCGGGGAACCATTCCAGCTTGGTTAAAAAATGAAATAGATTATAGTGAAGTAGAGTAGGGTAGGGTAGGGTAGGGTAGGGCAGGGTACAGTAGAGTGGTGTGAGTTAGAGTAGAGCGGGGTAGAGTAGAGTAGTGCGGGGTAGAGTAGAGTAGTTAGAGTAGAGTAGAGTAGAGTAGAGTAGAGTAGAGTAGAGTAGAGTAGAGTAGAGTAGAGTAGAGTAGAGTAGTGTGGGGTAGAGTAGAGTAGAGTAATGTGGGGTAGAGTAGAGAAGTGCGATGTGGGGTAGAGTGGAGTAGGGTAGGTAGCAGGGCGCGAAATAACGGCTGGAGGGTCGGCGGTCAAGGTGACCGGCCAACTCAATTTTAGCTCGGACATACCGAATTTCTGGCTGGTCAAATTATTCAGCTAAAAGCAAAGTCTATAGTAAAATATACCCCTAAAAATGTGATACAAAAAGCAGTACAAAAAAAATAGCAGTACAAAAAGACTTACTGTAATCAGTAATTAAAAATTCCTTCACATAAAACAGCTTGTACTGGGCTAAAAGCATGGTCTTATAGCTCTTAAGCCAAAGGCATGGCCATGGCCCATGGGCTTTGTGACGTACTGCGTGCGAAAACAGGGCAACGTGGCACATGCATGTTATGGTTCTTAATTATAATACTGTACTTGACCACTTTATTTTGATTATTATTATAAAATGAAGATTAGTTTGTTCTTTTACCGAAAGT
>CACRXK020003752.1:0-34732 GCA_902702795.2 Paramuricea clavata | reverse complement strand
TGTTAATTGCTCGAAGCCGGGTTGTAGGAATAATGACGAGTGTGGGAGGGGACAATCTTGTTGTAACAAAAAAGAGGTACAGGGAGATCGCATTGGAGCTAGATGTGAAGCTGACACAGATTGTGCTAGTCGTGAATGTTGCCATGAAGAGAAGTGTGTTAAATGTTCTAGCCTTCAGTGCTCTTCCAATTCTGCCTGTGGCGCTTTTGTCGTTCCTCTTGCATTGGAGCTAGATGTGAAGCTGACACAGATTGTGCTAGTCGTGAATGTTGCCATGAAGAGAAGTGTGTTAAATGTTCTAGCCTTCAGTGCTCTTCCAATTCTGTCTGTGGCTCTGGATATTGTTGTAAACGACGGTATTATTACGACAAAAGTCGGTGTATGACAGCTGGCTGTATTGGCCAAACATGCGCTCGAAGTAGTGACTGTGGTGGCTTGAACGAATGTTGTAGAGATAACATATGTGCATATTGTTCTGAGTCGAGGTGCAAAGATAATTCCGAATGTCCTCTTGGAGAATATTGCTGCAAGAGAAACGGACAGGCAATGTGCAGACAAACTTGTGAGGGACAATTTTGTAACGCAGCTAAAGACTGTGGCGCTCCAGGAGAATGTTGCATTGCAAATAAATGTACAACATCTGGATGTCACTGTAACTCTAATTCCGATTGTAAATTTGGTGTATACTGTTGCACGTATGCTTGCAATTCTAGTTGCATTGGAAAAGGGTGTTTATGGGACAACGATTGTGGAGCTCCAGGAGAGGAATGCACCTATCCAGACAGTAATTGTGTTTATAGTCATTATGATAAAAAGTGCCCTAAACTACCCGAAAAGAAATGTTTTAACAAAAACGGTTGTTATTCCCATGACGACTGCAATGTATTTGGTAGCGGTTATTACTGCTGTAAAGGGCAATACTCATTTGATGAAAGAAGCTGTAATTCAAATTGTCTCAAGAAATTTTGTAACGAAGACAGTGATTGTGGTGGTTCCAGTGAATGCTGTGACTCTAATAATCAATGCTACAAGTGTCCAAATAATGTTCCCGCATGGGTAATCGGCATTACAGTCGGAATTGCGCTATTGATTATTACTGCGGTTGGTGTTGTGTTCAGATATATTTATTCCAAACGCAAGCAGGAAAGGATGGAAACTCAACCGTCTCAAACAGGTGTTATAGAAATGGAATTCCAACAGAATAACCGCCACCAAAATATCTATAGTGCGGGATTGCAAAGCACCGTTGGTGCTTGGTTTGTCGACGATATCCAATCTTCCCTGCCAACTCAACCTTGGACAGGGATTTTACCCTCCCAGACGTGACTGTCTTGCAACAAATGCCTGTTATGCCATTCCAAAATTTAGGAATAAATAATCTTGGCAACGTAGAATCCAATAAATCACTTGCAGGAAATAGGAATGACGATAATGAAACAGTAAGTCTTGCAACAAATGCCTGTTATGCCATTCCAAAATTTAGAAATAAATAATCCTGGCAACGTAGAATC
This sequence comes from Paramuricea clavata, assembly GCA_902702795.2. NCBI lineage: Eukaryota > Metazoa > Cnidaria > Anthozoa > Malacalcyonacea > Plexauridae > Paramuricea > Paramuricea clavata. The sequence goes on along the minus strand of CACRXK020003752.1, from coordinate 33,221 downwards.
CAATAAATCACTTGCAGGAAATAGGAATGACGATAATGAAACAGTAATTCCAAGTGCTCCTCCCCCGCCCTATCCTGTTACGCCCCCTCCGCATCCTCCTCCAACTTATCAAAACCTATTTGGGAACCGCTAGACTCTTGGGCACTATAATGATATATCTACCACACCCATTGCCCTTGCTCGATTTTGGTATTAAAATTTTGCTCAAGACCTCGCATTAAAAGTTGATGGTGGTGGGCTTTGCCTTTGGAGAGATGGGCTGAAAACACATTCATCCCAGGTCTTGAATTGGAACTTCAAGACTCGGGATGCCGGGTCTTGAGTTTCAAGTCCAAGACTTATACCAAGTCTTGAACTTGCAATTCAAGACCTTCTAGAGGCAAGCATCCGCAGCTACCAAACTCATGGATCAAGCTTCACATTTCCTTTTCGACAAGACATTATAGACAACGCTGCACTCTAAGTTATGCGAACCTTTCAGAAAATGGGTTGCTTGATCTAATGAATAAAGAGTCCAGAATTGTACCATTTAACTAACATTAAATTCGTTTTTAAGATAATCAATTAATCGTGTCGATCAGTGTTGTTGTTTATAATGTACAGTTATTGCTATGAATTTTAAATGTTTAAATTTTTTATCAGTAAAGCTGTAAAGCCTGGTTTCTATATGGTCGTAACGGTCGTAAAGATTGAGTCAAAATCTTTCTTAGCAGCGGAATTACAACATTTTAGAACTAAAAATACGTGGAGTGATTATAACTAGAGAATACTTATAATATATTTGTAGTTTACAAGCAACCTCGTACCCAAGGCTTCTGGTACGAGGTTGGTTTACAAGTACTATAAACTATTATAAACTAGCCGTTGTAAAAGATCGTGGCTCTATTTTACGACCATTACGATCATAATGGAAACCAAACTTAATTAAGGAATCCTACACAGAACACAACAGATTGTATAATGCCGGGAATCAAAGGAAATCTTGAGATGAAAGGAAGATTGGGACACGCGTTCCAATGGACCATTTGCGTAATAGACTAAGTTTTGATCTAGACAAAAATTTCATCACAGCTTGAAAGAGCATCACAAAATTAGTAATATTCCAAAGTTTCGTTGCGAAATGTTGTAAAATGCGGATAATATAGCCTTGCGAAATTTGCAATTTTCAGTCATTTTAGATTACAAACGGGAAATTGACAGCCCGATACGCTTTGAGGCTGTCAATTTCCCGTTTGTAATCTAAAATGACTGAAAATTGCAAACTTCGCAAGGCTATATTATCCGTATTTTACAACATTTCGCAACGAAACTTTGGAATATTATTAATTTTGTGATGCTCTTTCAAGCTGTGATGAAATTTTTGTCCAGGCTTGTTTAGATCAAAATTTTGTCTATTACGCAAATGGTCAATTATCCGAAATGCCTTATACATTTTCAAACCCGCTTTTTAAAACTAAAATCTTAAATAAAAGCGTACAGTGTTTAACGCTTTAAAAACTAAGAGTGTTTTCGTGATTTGACGAACTCTTTTGAGTTTATTAAACACGCGAGAAGTTGGAAGGTATGTAAACGAAAAAGCCGCATAAACATGCACTCGGCTGATCTGGCTGCTTTCTCAACCTCCCAAGTGCTCTCCCAACTTTCCGAACTTTTCTTCAAAGTTATATACATGTAGTTTTATGGTTTAAAATGCGAGGGGTTCTTTCATGTATGTATTTCTATGTAGTAAATATTTAAAAGCGTGTATAGCCGGGCTAAATGGCAAGGCTATATTTTGTTAATTAAATTTTATGGAAAGTGTATTTGATTTTCGTTACATTTGTGTAACTTAATTTAACCATGATATAGAAGGCGCTAGAGTGCAAAATAACTGTGAGAAAGGATGTCTTTATTTGACCATGTTTGACTACAACAAATGTGTTTCGCCAACGCATTTTCCAAGTGCATCACTTAAAACAGAGAAGCCTCTTATTGCGTCATAACTCTTAAATAGTTCTGGATCATAGAATAAAGATCCATATAGAAGGGCCTCGCGCATGTCGCATTACGCATGTTGGCCGCCATTTTCCTAGCCAGTCAATGACATTTTCTGGCCAATAAACACGCCGTACTGGCTGGCTGCTCCGCCTTCTGGCCAATAAACTGCATATTTTTGCATAAAAAAACGCGGACACGTTACACCGCTGAGTGGCCCTTCTGTTACTGATCTTTATTCTGTGTCCGGGCATCCTACTTTGACTGACGTAATAGATACAATGACTTAGCTTGAGTAATGCGATTTATCGCTCCCTGAATGCATGTAACAGGGACGGTGCTACAATCTTGGAAAAAACCCTTGAGACCATTCCAGCCAATATTACAGAGTTATTGAACATTGACAAAACAAAGTTTGTTTCTCCCTCCCCTCCAGTTCAATGTTGTGAACAACGCCGAAACAACTTTTGGTAATATACCACCGGACACAAGTCAACAATGAGTTGGGGTAGCGGTAGCCTGCTCACAGACGTTGTAGTTCTTACGCCAAGCGACGAAATACTACCGTCTGCTTACCCGAGCTGCATATTCAATTCCCTTTGATTTAGGAGCCAATCATCTGGCAGTGCTCAAAAACGCCAATTGGAAGCCGCCTTATTGAGAAATTAGCTACTGGGGAAAGCCCTTGCACACGCATTGGAATATATTGTTTGGGTTGAAACTTGAAATTTGTTTACTTGCGTGGATATATTTTGGAAACTATAGCGTTGAACTTCACGATGTTTACGTAGAATAATATTGTTATCATCTTCTCGCATGTTCAACAAACAATCGGTGTATATAAAGTCATAGGCGTACGGGGCCGCTAAATTCTGGGGGGGCGGTAGCTTTTTTGCCCAAAAAATTCCACATTGCCCAAAAAATGTCAAAAATGTTTTTCCAGAAAAATTATTTTGGCGACCTCCCCCCCCCCAAAAAAAAATTGTTTTGGCGACCTCCCCCCCGTCGCCAAAAAAATTTCGGTCAGTGTACCATTTTACGGGTCAAAAAAATTTTCCGGACAACCAATATTTTTCGGAACATAACACAAATTTTCCAAAAATCACAAAATTTGCCAAAAAATTTACTTAATTTTAGACAAAATTGACAGAATTTGTCCCATTTTTTTTAATTGCAAACCAAAATTGCCCGACTGTTGATCGAATATTGCCCGACTGCCCAAAAAACTGGGAAATTGCCCGACTGCCCAAAAAACTGGGGGGGGCTACCGCCCCCCCCCCGCCCGGTACGCCTATGAAACCGCCACATCACCATGATTTGTCCCTCGAGCATGGTTGAGGTTCAAGTGCCACCCGTTCCGCGAGTCGTTTCGTGCAGAACTGGCCGTTTTTGAGTTGTACCATCCTAAACGTTTGGTCGACACAGTAGAATAAAGTTTTTTTTGTTGAAGACGATTTTGACAACCATGCTCCACAATCATCGTCGAAGTAGTTCAAGCTACTTCTCATTCCCGCCTTCTTTTCTCCACGTTTATCGTTTTTAATTAAAAAGTCACCTTATAAAACTTCGCAAAGTTCTTCCACGTCGAGAAGCCGTCCTCATAATTTATTTCTATTTAGATCACCGTTTTGCTTCGAGTTTCTGGGAGGAGTAGGCGCGGTCTCCGAAGACTGCGTTTCAAACTGGGGTTTTTTAACCAAACTACTCTCAGTTTTGTTTTGCATTTCACAATCGGTGGGCAAACTGTAATCTTCCGGCAAAGACCTACAGTAGTGGATGGCGGGTGGTGGTTGGAGGTGGTTAGTTGGTAAAGATCTTATTAGTCAGGAAATCTGTACTCACATAACGTGATTTTCAGACAGGTCCGGAACAAAATCATGCTTTACAAAACAAAATTTGAAATTTAAAATTACTTATCAGTATACAATAATATTTACACAGTATTAATGTCTATATATATTAAAATCAGAAATTTAACGATTTAAAAAAATACGACTTAAAACTATTTAGGGTTTCAGAACATTTTATCGTGTCATCTAGATTGTTCCAATCTGAGATCACGTGATAACAGACTCCGTATTTACCCCCAGTTTCTGCGCACCTTAGGTAGTCTCAATTTGTTCTTAGATCTAGTATTATATTCATGATAATCACTATTATGTGAAAAATGTATTATGTATATCATGATCAGTTAAATTATTTAGACATTTGAACACATTTTAGACATGTAAGTTTACCGCTTTCTGTTATGGGAGATGGTATATCTTCAACCACGGAAGACTCTTCTTCAATTTGGCTGCAGTCGGAAAAAGCTGACCGACACCAATGATGCAATGAGGTCACATTCGCTACTCGTTGGCGTTGCTTTCAATGGAAACTGGTCAATAAGACTGAATAATTTCTATTACTAACGGTGGCGGACACATCGGAATTAAGTTATCAACATTTTCCAATCCCCTTGTTGCTACAAATTGTAATGATAATCTATTCTAATTATCAGGATATAAGGTTCTCGCTGCTCTCGTGGTTCAAAAACACCTTGTTATAAGTAACTTATTTTCTTCGTTAATTAATACGCAATTTTTGGAAAATATTGGGGGAAGAAGAACCAAATAAAACGGCCACCACTGGATCACTAATGTAGCCTTGTTACACGACAGTCCTGCAGGTTGCGGTCAATATTGAAAACAGCACTCTATCATCAAAATTGGCATAATGGCAATGGTAAAACTGTGAAATCTTGTAAAGATCAGCAGATCAGCCTCGTTTTTTTTTTACAAAAAAAATTATCATACTGCATGTAGTAGAAACTTCACAGAAATATTAACCTCAAAAGTTCATTAATGACTTTGTCATGCATCTTCATGGAATACTTACAAAACTACGCAGTTTTTGTACTATATGGCAAAATGCTGTCCAGTATGTTGTAAACAGAAGGCCACCAACCACATATTGAATAGTTTGATTGCACAAAAAAACATGCATGAAAAGTTTCCCAAAGTTTGATTTTACAAAACCAAAAACAAAAAGGTACAAACTACATGTCGATACTATATAATATACTGACTAAGTAATACTGTAATAATAATCGTTAAAAACTCTATTAATTCCAACATTACTGTATAAAACCTTCCGATAGGAAAAGTACCATTTTGAGAATATATCTATCTTGAATGATTCTCGCATGTTACAGCTAGAAACACTCGCCACTGAGAACCCCAACATCTAGGGATAGCCTTATTTTCATTGGTAATTCTCAAAAGTTATGACAAAGATATAAGGTTGAGACAGCCTACTTCCTGCCTTTCGTTTCTGTGATGCTAAGCGCTCGGGAGAGACAACTGATCCAGTCATGTGGGAAGGCTTGGGACTAGGCTAAGGTCAGGACATACCTTTGATGCAGACTTAATTATAGGATCTGCATTGCAGGTTAACCATACTAGCTAGAGTACACCACAGGTTACAAACTGTAATCTATTATGGTTAATTTATATACTAATTTATCAGCTGAGTCAATTGGAAGAGAAAAGGAGAGTGACTTTTGTTTGGTAACCATGAGACATACTGTACCAATTCCCACAATATTCCAATCAAAGTATAAGCCTATTTCCCACATCAATGATATCATTTTTTCACTGTTAAATTTGGGTATGATGCATTCAAAGTGGATAACTGGCTTATTTTAGTCATGATGCAAAGGCACATGATGCACAACCAACATACTGTACATCCTCACCCCTCACTGGGAAGAGATGATAGGGGATTTTGAAAATAAAGATCTTTTTGAAAATAAATCTTATCTTTGGGAATTACAGTAACAGATTGGCTAGTACCGGGTATTTTAGGTACTTGTCAATCAAACAGACAAGCTGCCCATGTTTATAAGGGAATGTTTTAATAAAACGCTGAAAATATTGAATATTTTAGTTACTTACAAAGCTTTTCTTCGATCTTATACAGTTTGGAAACGTTGTGTATTTGGAAATGTTCCTAGTTTGTGGGCTATGATCTGGACAACAAACTTGTCTGTTATTGTTGCTAAAATTTGCTTCAGTGTTTCATGACACTTCACAAGCTTCATCTTGGGATGGGTTTACAAGTTCCCAAACCAGCTTTCATAAGGTTGAAAAGTTCATAGATTTAGAATTTTTTCCAGAACCAGGGCGCGAAATAACGGCCGGTCAACGGACAATGTCCGGCCAGAATGCGGAGTTGCCCGGTCAAATTCTTACCTTGCCGGTCATTTTGACCGGTCACTTTCGGTAAAAGAACAAACTAATCTTCATTTTATAACAAGACGCCTGCTCAGACGTTCACACTGGCCTGAAAATGGCAACTTTCGTGGTACTGGGTGTAATGTGTAGTAGAGAAGTAGATAGGGATACAGGATCATAGGGATACTGTACTGGATCATACAAATACAACCAATAAATACAATCATGATCAGCAACTATCAACCATAATATACCAAGACGCCGGCTCAGACGTACCCTCCGGCTACGGGCAACTCAACCTGACAAGCCAGGCCCACTGTAATACTATGATCATCAACTACCAACCGTGAATAATGACGGGCCAATAATAGCGAAGAAATTATAGTCCTTGATTTTTAATGCCGTTCTATGGCTAGTTTCAGGTGCTAAAAAGTTCATAGACGTAGACAATTCTTCTAAAAAATACGCCAATTTGCTTCCATTTATAAGATAAACTGATCCCAACCCAAAGCCCTTCTCTAACCCCAACCAGTAAACATCTAATAAACAATTTGAGAATTAAAAAAGTGTGTGGGGGGGGGGGAGTTGGATCTTGTTCCAAAAACAAATAGAACCTATCACTTTCAATTCGCCGCACGCAACGCCATCTCGCTGAATGCAATCGAAAACATACATTTTATGGTAATATATGATGAATTAGAAAGTAATTTGGCGCAAATTAATGTAATTAGGTGCAAATTTATAATTATGCAAATAAATACAAGAACACAACGCATGTTTATGAGCCTACGTACAACGTATATTTATACTTGTTAATTAATTAAAAAGTCAAACTGTCAAACCTTTAACTTGTCCTTGTTTATATATTCCACTACATTGTTTTAATTCGCTGGGTCCAAATTTTGAAATTTTCAAGTCGTTACACAAAGAAAAACACACTAATTCAACATGCAAGAAAGGCCAGAGTGCGACACAACGTAAAATCCATAGGAAACCGGCACAATTCTTTGAAAATTCAACGAAACTGTGTGAAATATATATTAGATCGCTCAGTGAAAAGCCGCCATTTTGAAACTGAACTGAATATGTCACTGGAGCACGTTCCACCCTGAGCCTGTGATGACCTAACGCAAACTCCATTTCTCGTCGAAAACAGAAAAAGAGGGATTTAAGACACTTGGCCTACAGGCCAGTGTAATAATAATCAAAATAAAATGGTCAAGTACAGTATTATAATTAAGAACCATAACATGCATGTTGTCGAATATTTTGCAGGAAAACAACTCAATGTACACCAGTTTTCGCACGCAGTACGTCACAAAGCCCATGGGGCATGGCCATGCCTTTGGCTTAAGAGTGTAAAATACTTAGATTAAAACTCTCAAAGGACTCCTTTCTCCAAGGTTCAAGGCTCAACTCATGCGTGGTTCAGACTCATTAAAATATAAATAACACAAACTTTATTACAAAAACGCTGCCATATGAAAACTCTACGCTCGTCTCATTAGTATTCCATGTGTTCACAAAATAAACGTCATAGAATATTACGCAATCTCTAACACTCCCCCCGTTGACCAGTGCATGCAACTACTGGTCAACAAACAGTGAAACAACTAAACTACAATTACGTAGTCTACAAATTTGAATTATCAACGTTGTCAATGCAAGTAGTCTTTCTACTATCGCAATATCTCTACACTAGCTACTTAGCTGTCATTCAGTTCCTCGATCCATTTCCTTCGCCGTTCTTCTCCCCGCTTCGCCGCTTCACGTCTTGGTCTCTTTACTTCGACTTGGTTCATTTCATTTCCGATCGCTTCGTCAAGTTCGTTCTTTCCGTACCGATTTTCTTCAGCTTCCGAGTCGGACCTTACCTCTAGTGGGTAAAGTAACCGTACCGATCTTTTCAAAGTCGTCGGCCGTTTCCCCCTTTGGACTGATTCTAACGATCGCTCCCCGCACGTTTCCGTCCTCTCCGTTGATCAACCTTTCGACTTTGCCCAATCTCCAACATGCTCGAGGTTGCGACTCGTCGTGAACCACAACTATATCCCCCGCACGGATAGTTCCCTTTCCGTTGTCGTTCTTACCATTAAATATTCATCACGCCAACGGGTCCAGAAATGATTCATTAGTGTGCTCAAGTGCTTCATTCTTCGACTTAAGTCCTTATCGTTTAACGAGAATTCGGGATCTAATATGTCATTGCCAATGTCCTCGGTGTGAATTGCGCAGTTCCATTAAATGTTCGTCACGCCAACGGGTCCAGAAATGATTCATTAGTGTGCTCAAGTGCTTCATTCTTCGACTTAAGTCCTTATCGTTTAACGAGAATTCGGGATCTAATATGTCATTGCCAATGTCCTGCTCTGGCATACTCAGTAATCTTCGTCCCGTTAACAAATGTGACGGAGTGAGTGGTTCTTGTAGATCTTCGGTAGAAACATATGATATTGGACGGGAATTCAATATCATCTCCACTTCAGCGACCACCGTCAGGAGCTCTTCGTAAGTTAATTGAGCTCCTCCAACAGTCTTCTTTAAACACCTCTTGGTGGATTTGACAAGTCTTTCAAAAATTCCACCCCACCAGGGTGCCTTGGGTAAATTGAACGACCAGGTGATGTTCATGCCGACGAAGAATCGCCTTATCTCTGGATCTCTCAACATCGTTTTGATCTCCCGCGATGCCGCCTTAAACGTCCCGGCGTTGTCCGACACAATCGTTGACGGAACACCGCGTCTCGCGGTAAATCTCCGAAAACTTCGAATAAATCCTTCTTTTGTCAGGGTTGGTACAATGTCCAAATGCACTGCTCTCGTTACACAACATGTGTAAAGGCATACCCACACCTTTTCGCTCTTCTCGTGTGTTCGAACATAGAGCGGACCAAGGAAATCAATTCCTGTTGCCGTGAAAGGTGGTGTTTCTCGTACTCGAAATTCGGGTAGGGGAGGTGGTGGTGGAGCTTGATAGGGTTTGCCTTCGAATCTCCGACAAATAGAACACCTCCCGATCAACTTTCGCACAAACTGTCTCCCACGGACGATCCAGTACTGCGATCTTATATCAGTCAACGTCTCTTTGACTCCATTATGCATCACTCTTCTGTGGCTGTCGTAAACGATCAATGATGCGAAATAATGCTCTTTGTCAACTAGAATTGGATGCTTTGCTGACTGGGGTAGGTTCGCCTTTTCCAGTCTACCTTTGCACCTCCAGATGTCTTGCTCGTCAGTGTAAAGCCCAAACTCTGCCTTCCACTGTTCAAACTGGTTCTTCTCGGGCAATTTTCTTTGCATTTCTTTGATCCACAATTCTCTACTTTCACGAATCTCATTCACTGTTAAACTGGGCTCTACGTCTACGTCTATGTCACTCTTTCTGGTCTTCGCCTTCAATATCTTCACAAAACGTAAGACATAAGCCGTCACTCGCACCAGTCTGTCGAGGGTTCCAAAGTTCTCGATATTGATGATATTGCTAAGGGTTTGGGGTGTGGTGTTCACAATTAGGTTACCAGTTCTCGACTTGGTGGATCGAACTTCAACGAGACATTCCTTCGGAGGCGTAATTTCCTTCTCATCTTGACAAGAGTGTGTTTCAACATCGGTTAGCCACTCAGGGCCACAGCTCATTGCTTGTAAGCTCCGTCGGTTTTATTCCTCTGGATGGAATATCGGCAGGATTATCTCGACCGGGACAATGACGCCAGGTGGCTGTGGGTAAGAGGCTCCGGATTTCACTCACTCTATTTTCAATGAATTGTTTCCACTCCTTATTGCCATTTGTGATCCAGAAAAGTGCCACTTTCGAATCGCTCCAACAGACTGGATCATCCAACTTAATTTCATCTCGTAATGCCGTTTGAACATTCTTCACTAACCTTGCAAGGATCAAACATGATAGAAGTTCTAGTCTCGGAATTGTTTGTCTCTCGATTGGTGCGACTCGTGTCTTCGCTGCTAAGAACTTTACTCTGATGCCAATTGTGGTAATCATGACCAGGTAGGTTACTGCGGCGTACGCCGCCTTCGAGGCATCACCAAATTCATGGACAATGCAGGAGATAACTGGGTCGTCGACCTCTCGAAAATAGCATCGAGAAAGCCGAATGCGATTCATTTGTTTTAGTTCATTAACTAGATTGTCCCATTTTACTTTAAGATCATGGGGTACTTCATCGTCCCAATTCAACTTTCTCCGCACAGTTCTTGGAATAACATCTTGAATTGAACTGTTATTGGCGACATGAAGCCAATCGGATCATAGAACTTTGCAGAAAGACGGACGATATTTCGCTTTGTTGGGGAACACTCGGATGCCAATTCGGTCACATGACTAAGATCAAACACAAGATCATCTTCAACAAAATTCCACGCTACCCCGAGAACCTTGTGCTCTTCATTAGAGGATTCATTGGATGTTCCTAGCGTAATCTTCGAGTACGTTTCATCTTCATTTACGCAATCGTTTGGCGGTTCGTCCACTTGAGGGTTAGGCTTCAAATTAGTTCTAGGAAGAGGGTTCTCTTCACTTTTGATCTTCGTCAACAGTTCGGGCGAGTTGGTAACAAACTTCCGAAGGTTAAATCCACCTTCTGCCAATCTAAGCTTTGATTTCTTGTAAAGAGTGTAGGCAGATTTGTCATCATCCCCACCCGAGTTTAGATCATCTACATAAACAGCTCGCATGAAGGCTTCGACAAAGGCAGGATCTTGAGCGCGGTACTGTTCGATATGGTGACTGATAGTCGCATTCAGTAAGAACGGGCTGGATGATACTCCGAATACTACACGCGTAAATCTCAAGACAATAATCTTAGGTTGGTCACTCCAAACATCATCGAACCAAAGAAACCGTAGAACATTACGATCAGCTTCTGAAACTGCTATCATCAAAGAAGCCTTCTCTATATCACCCGCTAGTGCTACTTTGTGGCTTCGAAAACGAAGAATAATGTCCATGATGTTATGTGTCATTGCGGGCCCAGTATAGAGGCATTCATTCAAGGACGGACCAGATGTTTTGGCGGATGCATCATACACAATTCTTAGCTTGGTTGTCTCTTTATCTCGCCTGATCACAGCGTGATGAGGAATATAGTGAACTTTTCCGAGCTCTCCAATATCTTCTTTCTGAACAATCTCGACAACGCCCTTGGTAAGTTGATCCTTTATTACTGCATCATACTCCTTTAAGACTTCGGGATCACGTTTCAAGCGCTCGAGTAGACTCCACAGTCGTTTACGACTCATTTCATAGTTGTCAGGCAGTAAAGGATGGTGCTCTTTCCATGGCAACTCAACGGATATCTTCCCGCCTTGAAACCTATGGTACTTGTGAATTCTTCAACAACCGACTTCTCTTCCTTTGATATACCGAGTGACTCCAAATCCCAGAATCGTCTCAGTTGTTGGTCATCTTCGTGGTGCATTGGTTGGGATGGTGGGGTTTCAAGCTGCAAAACATGAGTGGATGACATGTTTACAGATGCTTCCAATCTCTGTTGTGAATGGTTCTCGACTGGTCCGGACAGGACCCATCCAAGGTTGGTGTTGATAGCTGTCGGACCATTTGTTCCCTTTCGAATCTCTCCTGTCACTATGTCCCAATACTGATCACAACCGATAAGTATGTCCACTTCCGAGTCAAGTTCTCCCATTGAATCATCAGCTAATACTAGGTCATGTAAGTGAGGGTAATTGTGGCGGGATTGTGAGACAAGTTGGTATTGCAGTGGTTCACATATGGTGGGTACAACAAAGGCTGACAAGGACAACTGTACCTTATCAGTGTGACTTTCTAGAATAAAATTGACTGAATCACAGGTGGTTAGATTTTCTTCTCCAGAACCGAAAGTTTTTATTGACATTGTTTCAGTTCGCTCAGTGGGTAGGCTTAGTAAATCTTGTGTCCGACTGGTGATGTAGGACCTCTGGCTTCCGCCATCTAGGATAACTCTCACGTTCCCACTCTTACCATTTCTACTCACAGGAAGGATTGTTGCCTTTGCAGTTTGAAGAAGTATTGGGGTCTTGGTACTTGTAAACAATGATTTTGTGCCACTATTCCCTGATTGATTTGATCTACTGGGTTTGTTGCTTGAGATTTTGCTCTCAGAGGTTTGTTCATGCTGTTGTTGCTTAAGCTCTGTATCGGATGGGGTCTTCTGGGCATGGTTATGACTGCTATTCTTGGTGCATATACTTATGTGGTGTTTACCATTGCATTTATGACATCTTGACTTAGAGTTGCAATCACGACTTAAATGATTTTTTCTCAAGCAGAGAAAACATCGTCCACTTCGCTTTATAATGTCAATTCGTGCTGTGATGTTAGAGACATTGGTGCAACTATTTGAGGTATGTGACTGCTGACAGTAGGTGCATGTCGGTGATGTACCCCCTGTCTGCAAGGTTGAAATTGAGGGTTGTGGTTTGGAAAATTTCTTTGTTTGGTAATGGGGCCAAGTCTCCCTGTTGGTATTTGCAGTTGCTCTTTCTCGGGCCTCTAGCTCCTTCTCAATCAACTCAAGCAAGTGTCCCAATTCCCAAACATCTCCTTGTACTTCTCGACTCACTATTATGCACAATTCCTGAGGTAACTTATTGAGTAACATTGAGCATAATAGATTGCCATATGTTTCTGCCTGTACCCCAAGTGATTTCAAAGCTCTGATATGAGATTCTACAGTGTCATAAAGTGTTCTCAGTCCCTTTAAGTTATGTGGAGAAGTAACTGGCTCTAGATTTAACAGAATATCCATGTGTTTATTGATTGCAAGCTGTTTGTTACCAAACCGCTTCTTCAATATTTTGATGGCTTCTTCATAATTTAGAGTGGTTAAGGTTAATCCTGCAATTGCATCTGCTGCTGTTCCTTCCACAAGTGACGAGAGGTAATTAAATTTATCAATACTTGATAGTGTGGGATTGTTGTGAATTGACGACTCAAAAGTATCCCAGAATGTCGCCCAAGATGTGGGATCTCCCCGAAATGCCCTAAGATTTAACTTTGGCAACTTTACTGTGGGTATTTTGGTGTAATTATTCATGAAATTTGAAGGGTCAGCTTGTATACTGTTGTCACCATGGTTACTGGCAGTTTCTGAATTATTCCCTGTTATGGATGTAGTGGGTTGCGTAGGGGTAACTGGGGTTATGACATTGTTTTCAGTATTCAATTGTGTAGTACTTGATTTCTCATATTCATCTAAAGCCATTTGTACTTCAATAATAACAGACTCGATTTTCTCTCGTGAAATATCCCCTTGCTCAATCTCTAACTCTATGTCCTCTACACTTACCAGCGCCAAAATAGCTTCATCTTGCTCTCGGAGTGATTTCAACTTCGCTTCGAGTGTTGACTTTTGTTGTTTTAACTTCGCAATATGCGGAGTTAACTGCGATTTCTCCGCCACACTCATAAGAGTTTCGCCTATAGACGCCATAATTCGTTTCGCTGAGGTTCTATGTCCGTTTCGACATCTTTTCTTTCGAGTCAACTCTTCTTTTTCGGCCATTGTTCAGGATTTATGTATCAGAATCTTTTCAATATGGCGGCTCAAATTCAGATGTATAAACTCACGTATTATTTTGTAATATCCGGCTCGGAAGGACCATGTAAAATATTTAGATTAAAACTCTCAAAGGACTCCTTTCTCCAAGGTTCAAGGCTCAACTCATGCGTGGTTCAGACTCATTAAAATATAAATAACACAAACTTTATTACAAAAACGCTGCCATATGAAAACTCTACGCTCGTCTCATTAGTATTCCATGTGTTCACAAAATAAACGTCATAGAATATTACGCAATCTCTGACAAAGAGATAAGACCATGCTTTTAGCACAGTACAAGCTGTTTTATGTGTTTTATGTGAAGGAATTTTTAATTACTGATTACAGTAAGGTTTTTTGTACTGCTATACTGGGGAAATGGTCACATTTTTAGGGGTATACTTTACTAGGCTTTGCTTTAAGCTGAATAATTTGACCGGCCAGAATTTCGGCATGTCCAAGCTAAAATTGAGTTGGCCGGCCACCTTGACCGCCGACCCTCCAGCCGTTATTTCGTGCCCTGAGAACACACATAGCAAACTATAACTAACAGACAATGTTTAGCCAAAAAACCTAGGACTACAATTTGTGTATGGCTTTGTCTTTGAAATATATTTTCAGAACAAACATACAATGTAGGGCTGAATAGCTTCCCTATCTCTTTTAATCTTTTTTATTTGTACTAGCATTTATAATATTTGTGACATTCTTCCACATTACAGCTGCACATGAGTATAGGAATATTGTAAGATATACTGTAGTCACTTTTGATTTAAAATGCAACCTCTCATTAGTCTAGAGCAAACAGGTTTGACATTAAAATTATGAACTTTCAAAGTCAGTCATGCGATATATTTGTGGGTGATACTTTTTTACTTTTAGTTTGTATATCATTCAATACTCTTCTTTAGGTATTAAAAATGTTGTTTACATTTGCGATTTTTAGTACATGTGACATACGGATCGAGTTACATTACTTTGATGTTGTTGGGGGCTTAATTCAATTTATACAGTTTTGCGGCAAGCAGTTTCTCTTGCCCATATTTTGGCTTCCTGTGCCTCACTTCCCTAATTTTCGCTGCCCATGCCTCTACTTCGGTAGTCAATTTATCCCGGGCGTTCTGTGACCCCCGTCCGCGATCATATCAGATCATGTCAGCGGCATCTGGTAATTACTGTACAATAACATCGCCCAAAGTTCGAAGTTTTATATTCAAAATTCCAAAGGAATTTTATCGTTCAAAATCGCTGAATATTTTTCATCTACAACTTTAGAAAGTGGAAATATTTCCAGATGCATGGGCCCTCATCATTCGAATATTTACCATCAAACAACAAATATGACTGGTTTATAGTTTATTTTGTCTAAACTGATACATTCCCATGCACATGCAAATTACATCCTCTGAGAAAATCCACAAACTAACCCCTCTGAAATTTGAAATCGTTGACGTGGCTAGAAAAACAGTAAATGCCATACCATCACAATATTTACTAAATGTCGGCGGATCCTTTTATTTATATATGTTACTGTATATTCTGTAGATTTTAGATTTTCTGCATTTGTATTTTAGCGAGTGCCGGTGGCGTGGTTGTCTAGGGCGTTGCGTGCATTCTTACATGCTGCTGATTGGTGGTTCGAATCCCGCAATGGCCAATGTTTTGTTTTTCGTTCTCATATTTTTTTTCTTTAAGATTTTTCCTAAGATTGCCTTTACAATACAGGAGAGTTACTATTGTATGATTATAAATTACTATTATTAAATTGCCCCCTTCTTTCAAAATTCGATACTGAATTATTTTTTAATAGTCGAGGCCATTTTGTAGTTTGCAACTTCGCGGCAATTTCCAATTTCCATAATTGTGTTAATTAATGCTTAATGTTGAGCCACTGACATCATCTGATTTGATCGTGGACAGGGGTCACAGAACGCCCGGGATAAATTGACTACACTTCAACACACTGAAGATCTTCTACTCACAATTTTTCCATCTATGGCACTTTACTTTATCAGAGAAGAAAACTTTAGTGCACATGCAGTTAGCAAATTTAGCAGTCTGGTCAGCCTGGTTTGTACTTTGTACTAGGGAAGGGTTATCTGTCACGATTCATCACTGTCAAATTAATTGAACAGACAAGTTCAAATAGCACAATCTAGACTGCTAGCTTATTACTGTAATATCGGCAATATAGCTAATACCCTTAATATATGTAAACAAACTATATACCAACTGACAAACTATATTTACACAAATTTGTCCAGAAGGAACATCTGTTCGTATTGCAAATTTCTAGAGTCATTTTACGCATTCAGTGATGTTTCATGTATCAAGTGTCACGTGCGGTATACAAGTGTCACGTGCTGTGGTATATATAGGCATTAGAACGTGTTTATATCAATCCCTATTAAGATTTTAGTGTGACCTTGAAAATCAGAAAGAATTTAATGAAATTATAAAATGAAATAAAACACAGAGAGAAAAACCTACGACATATCATAAGCTCCAATCTGTGAATCCTCGACGCCCAAACCTGAGAGATTAAATAGATCAGCTGCCAAACCTCTAGCCAGATCATCCTCTCGCCAATTCGTGTTTGACATTTTGACCATGAAGACAAGCTAGGATTTGAGATCTAACAATACACAGCAATCCTACAAGCAAGATTTCCTGGTTAAAAGAAGACGTAGTATAAATTTCTGTCTTGGTTCAAGCAGAACACCTGCACTAATCTTGTTTTCCATTGAACAAAACAAAATATCGCGAAAGAACCTCATTCGTGATTCCAATTTAATAGCAAAACAGAACCAGTCCTCAATCACTTCGCGCTCTTTTCCCGACGATATACGAAATAATACGACACGACGACGAATGTAGAATATCGAGATTCAGAGCGAGATTCGAGAGTAGTGGGTAGAGGGTCGAGAGTCGACACTATTACAGTAATATTCCATTCGTAGGGATCATAACCTACGCCGTGGACCCCCCACTGCCCTCCCCCCAAGCAGAAACACGTTTCGTGATCAGGCCGGACGCTTATGTATGGTGCTTTGGTGGGGAAAGAGAATATCCCACACTTTTTATATATGGATATTTATTATATGGATATGAGTAAAATACCGTAAAATACGCCACTGATATTTTCCGTATTTCACTATAGTGAAATATGAAATCATATCTTACGCGGGAACGTCTCGCGCGGGACCCACGCTAATTCCCGCCATTTTGCTGTTTCTGTTTTGAATATACAATATGACAACTTCTCGACATTTTGTTGATGTTTTCGACGCTGATTTGGCAAGGTTTTCTGAAGAAAATGAAAACACAAAAAGGAAGACTAATTAGTCCTATTTGGCGATCTTCAGCGACTATTTAGCCTCGATTAGCAAGCGGAGAGACATAAACATTGTTGCCGTACGGTGAGCTACAAAACAAAAAACAAAACATGAATAAACTAATAAAGTCATACGTTTTTTTGTTTTTGCTTCAACTTTTATCCATATAATAAAAAGAACATTTCACGGTGCCTTTGGAAATATAACTTTTATTGTTTATTGTTTTCACCACTCGAAAATAAAAGTCATATTTCCGTGCCACCGTGAAATATCCTCTATATATTCTTACTTTATGAGCGTGGCATATCTCAACCAGACTGAACCAGTCAACTAAGGGACCGGTCATTATTTATGGCGAGGGAGGGTGCACGGTAAAAATTTTGCTGATCCAACCATTGAAAAGTCAAAACAATTTTTACCCAACCTCAAATACGAATTAAAAAATAGTTACCCACTCCTGGCCAAAAACTTTGCAAAAGGATACCCGTCAGTTGTCACACATGTCTTTTTTAATACGCCTTTACCAAGTCTGTGGCATGAGTTTGATAACTGCTTGTGCAAATTCCTGCAGGCTAAAGTTTCATGTTGTCTAACTTGTCTGTATATGAGACTCCATGCATTTGCCTCCTGACAAATCGGAAATGATCAAGATAGTGACGACTCCGATTGATTTAAATATCGTATTGGCATATGACTGTTGACATTGCTTTTTAGTCTTAATCATGCTTCGAAAATGATAATAAATGTTTATTATTTGTTTTTCATTTACCCAATCTTTAACTCTCTCAAAATGTTCTTTTCCCAACCCTTTTCTCTTCGGTGATACCCTCCAATAAATAATGACCGATCCCTAATTTCGGAGATAATCTGACTGAAGTGAATTGAGATCCATTGACTCCTGATAATTGAGCCTAATGGACCTTTCCCTTTAGATATACCTTGGCAACAATTTCATCACAGCTTGAAAGAACATCACAAAATTAGTAATATTCCGAAGTTTCGTTGCGAAATGTTGTAAAATGTGGATAATATAGCCCAGTGGCGTAACGTTATATCAGGGGGCCCCCGGTTCAAAATTTTCGAAGGCCCCCCTAGTAGAAGTGCCAAAGGCACGAGTCGAGCGCCGTATATGCACGAATTTTCTAGGGGGTCCAGGGCATGCTCATCCGGAAAATTTTTGAATTTAGACTCTCTGAAATGCCATTTCCTGGACTTTGGGGAGAGATTTTACAGAATTCTGATGGTCGTAAAACTACATTGTAACATATCAGAGGCCCTGACCAATGTTTTTGCTCTATTGCCTAAGCCTGGGGGCCCCCATTTAGGTTGGGGCCCCCGGGTTCTCACGGTCTGAGCCCATAGTAGTTACGCCACTGATATAGCCTTGCGAAGTTTGCCGTTTTTCAGTCATTTTGCATTAGGGGAGCATTCATTTTTTAGCTGGGGGGGGGGCAGGAGGAATTTGGGGGGGGGTCAGCCAATTTTGACATGCTTCAAAGGGGTGGGTCTTTTTATAGTTTTGGTATAAATGGAGGGGGGTCATAAAAATAATCAGTGAAAAAATCACCAATATAATTTTACAGAATTTGGAAGCGGCTACATTATCCATGACAAACTGCAAAGAATGAATATATTACCCACAGTTTCCTGCAACTTATCCTAGTTATCCAATATATAGTTAATTAAATACGCCTTCGCCCATTTAGTACTACCAAATTGTAAATTTTGACATACTAAAACACTGTTTTCTGATCATCAGAATCCTGTCAAATCTTCCCCAAAGTCCAGGAAATGCCATTGCAGATTCTCTAGATTAAAAAATTTCCTCGGGCCTTTGGCCCTCGCTTACAGCCCCCCCCCCCCCTGCCAATCAATAAGAGCTTCATACGGCCCTGGAACGCTACAGAAACGACACTGTGTGGATTATTTGATGAGGGGTCAACAAATTTTTCGGTAAAAAAAATAGGGGGTCATAATCTTTTATCAACTTTTCTCTCGGGGGTTGCAAGTTTTAGCATGGAATTAGACATGAGTTCCTCCGGCCCACCCCACCCCCCAGCTAAAAAATGAATGCTCCCTTACAATCTAACGTTTTGCTAACACATGGTTTCATTATCCGCATTTTACAACATTTCGCAACGAAACTTCGGAATATTACTAATTTTGTGATGCTCTTTCAAGCTGTGATGAAATTGTTGTCCAGACTTGTCTAGATCAAAATTTCACTCAAAAAGGGGTTCCATTTTCGTGTCACGCAGTCACGGAATATGACGGAATATGATTGGTTAGGAGGTTAGGGTTAGGGATGGGGATTGGGTGAGGTTTCATGATTGTGTGACATGAAAGCATAACCCAAAAAGGGAAAGGTCTATTGACTCCATATTGACTCCATGAACTCCTTTTGGATCACGTGTCCCACGACCCTCGAATTTCGCACACTCCACGAGGTGAGATTTTCCCGCCAAATTCATCACGTGTAAAGTAAAATTTTATTTGGAGAAAGAAATCAACATGGACGTCGCGGATAGAACGACTGGAGGTGCTCATCTTCGTGATCAGTTAGCTGAACGATGTCAAAAACTGTTTCAGGAGTTTCTTGAAGAGTAAGTTGCCGTAAAACAGTTACTGTGTTGCGTTTAAATGATACCATGTGTTAGCAATCTTTAATATTGGATCGGTTTGATATATTTTATAGCTTTAATAGCATATTTTTGTTGTGAGATATACATGTATGTGAAACGCAGTTGTACAATCTTTGAACAATATGGTTTTATATATAGTAGAATTATTCTTTAGCAGTTGAAGATATTTCATGTTTAACTGAATATTGTGTCCCGAATAATATCTTCAATTATTGAGTTTAAATGCCAAAATATGACAACAAACACTGCCTGGTGGACATGAGCACCCAAATGACCAATAGGGGAAATATAGATAAATGGGTAGATATAGCAGCCCTCTGACTACCCACAGAGGAAGTTGGAAGTCAACCCCCTTTGGATGTCCTAACACATTACTATTAGCAGAAACAAATTGGGTCATTCCAGAAAAGATCCACACTCCCCCCACAGAGGAAATTTCTGCCGTCCGGAGGGGGAGGGGAGAAAAAATTGTTTTTGATAATAGTAAGTGTATTAGGACATCCAAAGGGGGTAGGGGCGTTAACTTCCAATTTCCTCTGTGGGGGAGGTATATGGATGTTTTCTGGAATGACCCATTTTTTTCTCCCTACCCCCTCTGGACGGCAGAAGAGATGGAAGAGAGTCTCTGTGAGGGAGGGAGTGTAGATCTTTTAAAGCCGGTTTCCATTAATACATCCGCTTTAATAATGTGGAAAGCGTCATCAACAAGAATCTCAGTTGAAATACCGTACTACAGTACCGCTCGCATATATCTTAACATACGATACGCGTGTCATACGCGTATCGTATGTTAAGATATATGCGAGCGGTACGCGTATCATAGAATACGCGTATCATACGAATATGCGTATCGTACGAATACGCGTATCTTACGAATACACGTACCATACGAACGTGCGTATCATACGAATACGCATTCATTAAAAACAAATATTAGGGCGCTATAAAAGACGTGTTTTATAGCGCCCTGCAAATACGCATATCATATACGCACTATTATAATTCGCGTATATTAATTCCGAAACAGGTATACTGTAGATACACTTATATTGGGAGTTCTAAACTGAGCTACAATACAATACTCAATGAGCATCAATCTACTGTATAGTTGGATTTTAGATGCTGATAATAATAATAATTGTTGATTAAATAACTTGGGCCACCACCTGTTTCGTGAACATTACTTTCAGACTGTTTGTAGATACGCGTTTGGACAATTTAGTTTTTGAAAGTTAATAAAACAGCCAATGAAAGCAAATTTTAAACGATATGTAGACCAAATAACTGAAAATGTTATAGCGCTTCTAAATATTTGAAAAATTTAAACTAGGATCAAAGTTTAATATCGTTCAATGAAAATCGAAAAATCGCGTCGCGTTGTTGAATCGTGTCCGGTGTGTATGGACCTTTAAGCGGCAGCGTAATCGGCTCTATATTGTATCGAAGAGAGCACTTACTACCTGAATAGAGTTTTGTATAACGTATATCATTTTCAATTATCATACGCGTATATGCAAGTATCAAATGTAGTTTTGAACGTAGTCGATAGCATACGCATACGCGTATTCATATGCTACGCGTATTCGTTGATACGCTACGCGTATTCATATGATACGCTACGCGTATGATACACGCGTATCATACGCAAAAAAGTGTTAAGATATACGCGAACGGTACTGTAGTTGAAATACAGTATTACAGCAGCTGATTTGTGCATACGCATACGCGTATTCATATGCTACGCGTATTCATATGATACGCTACGCGTATGATACGCGTATCATACGCAAAAAAGTGTTAAGATATACGCGAACGGTACTGTAGTTGAAATACAGTATTACAGCAGCTGATTTGTATGGCAGTTACAATGGCATATCAAAACTGTATCCATATGATACGCTACGCGTATGATACGCGTATCATACGCAAAAAAGTGTTAAGATATACGCGAACGGTACTGTAGTTGAAATACAGTATTACAGCAGCTGATTTGTATGGCAGTTACAATGGCATATCAAAACTGTATCTCAAGCTGTTTTCCATTTGCAGTTTCAAGGTTGATGGCGAGAACAAATATATGAATGAGATTCAAGAACTTATTCAACCAGAAAGAAATACCCTGGCTGTTAGTTTTAATGACATTGAAAGTCACAACTCAAAACTAAGTACAATCATTCAAGAGGAATACTACAGGTACTGGTATATATACATTCAGAATATGTTACAGGTAGAGTATTATGGTCAAGCATTTACAAATTGAGTCCAATATACTGTAGTCCAAAAAAACGTGGTCTGACAAAACGTCAAAAAAGGAACTATAAAAAGTTGCTTATTTTGCTTACAGTGCTGTAAAAGTTATTTATTCTTTGGAACTAGTTATAGTGTTACAGTTACAGTATATGCTTAAAAAAGGAACTGTAAAAGTTAACATATAACGTTACGTAGCTAGTTACCGACATATGTAACTAGTTTGGAAAGCGAGTCATTGCTTATTTTGCTTACAGTGCTGTAAAAGTTATTTATTCTTTGGAACTAGTTATAGTGTTACAGTTACAGTATATGCTCAAAAAAGGAACTGTAAAAGTTACACATAAAAAAAAATGTAGCTAGTTACCGACATATGTAACTAGTTTGGAAAGCGAGTCATTGTATAGTGAATCAACCACATTAACATAATAAAAGTTGGTAATGTAAAGAAAATAGCAAATACTATCATTACGAAAAAATTATTTTTTCATTCCATTTTACTGTCGTTCCAATTGAAGTGTTGCTCAAATATTGATTCAATACATTACCTCAGGCTGACCAATTCATTTCATCAAGTTCCTCGAGATATTCATACACTTCCTGTGAAAGAGCTAATTCCAAGTATTTGATCATTTCTGGTCACTTCCTTTCTATTTATGATTGGTTAGTTGCACAAACAACAAAGGTGATTGGTGCATTCAAACTATTCAACAGGAAGTTTACAATTATACTAGGAAGTGTATGAATATCTCGAGGAACTTGATCAAATGAATTGGTCAGCCCGAGGTAATGTATTGAATCAATATTTGAGCAACACTTCAATTGGAACGACAGTAAGCCAAAATGTAATTAGTTATAGTCTAGGCCCTCTGCTCGTCTTCCTTTGGGGTGGGGGGGTGGGGGTTTGAGCAACAAAAAATCTACCTGATTTTTACTTAGTTCATAATTTTACCTGAAAATATCTAACTTTTTAACCACTAGATTAAAATTAATATTTCTTTTCCCAAGATTGTTGCGAGGGGGGGGGGGGCGGGTTAAAAAATTTTCTGGACATTAGATTTTTCATTCTCTCAAATATTGTAGTATTGGCCCTGATGCATTACCTGAAATACATTATTCACAATTATTGGGGGTGACACGACCCCCCCCCCCTATATGGCCCTGATTAATGTTGCATTTACCTCTTTTCAAAATGTAATATAACTATAGTAACAATTACTTGTCATGTTGTTACTTGTAATGAAGTTACTTACAGCACTGTAGGTCAGATATGATTGAACATTAATTATTTCTAGCGCTCAAAAGAAAAAGTTGTGTAGTACATGCATGAGTACAGTACGAGTAGGAGTGAGAAATTTTTGTTGGGAGATGCAGCCCTCTCAGTGATTTGCTCAGAAAATGATTGTTCAGATTTTACACTATGAGCAATATTTTCTTGTGAACTCCTTTTACTGTACATGTATAACTAAGTTTTTAATTCAAAAATTTCTTGAAAGGGAATTGTTGACAACAAATAATATATTATTTTATAAGAAAAATTATCAAGTTGCGATAATTCATGTACTTGCATACTGGACTTCCAGAGGTTACTTCTGTGCCAATATTCACAGGAAAAATTTTCAAAATTCCATTAATGGATTTGAAAGTGTGAAATAATACATTTGCCATTAAGAATTCCCATCAATGGGTAAGGCGAATAATTTACATCAATGGTTTTCATTATCATAATCGTTAATGGTTTTAAGTACTTATAACCATTAATGTAAAAAGGAAAATATCACAAATTCTATGAATGGGTAATGGCTTAAAAATATCATTGTAATTACTCTTTTCCCACAAATGATATGAATGGTTTATGTCCATATTACATTACAGTTATTATGCTTTTTCCATGAATAATATGAGTGGGTTATATCCATATTACATCATGGTAATTATTCATTTTCCATGAATGATATGAATGGATTATATCCATATTACACCATGGGTTTTTTTGCTGAATGCATTAATGGTAAACATGGGCAAAAGATTTGTCAATCAATTTCCCATCTATATTGTTTTTCGTTTACAGTAATTTTTTCTCCCATTAATGGAATTTATTGATATTCCACTATGGAATTAACGTTAACCATGAATGGGTTTCACACATACCAAATGATTAACCATTAGCGTGTATTACAATAACCACTTTGGCACTTTTAATATCATGGGTTTTTTGCTGAATACATTAATGGTAAAGTGGACAAATGATTTGCAAATCATTTTCCCATCTATGGTTTTCAACAATTTCAATGGGTTTAGAAGAAAATCCATTTTCCAATGATAAACCATCAATGGTTTTTCCTCTTCTTTTCTATCCTTTTATTAATGGTATTTTTTATGAATGGTATTTACTGATATTCCATTATGATATCAACATTTACCATTAATGGAATTTTGAAATTTTTCCCTGTGATTTATACAGTCTCGTACGTCATTTATTTTCAGCCAAAAACCGGTAGGTACCCTCATTAGACATATACTGTATGCACTCTTGCTACAGTATATGCATATTTACATTATGCTTGTAATACAACCAGCAAACTTTCCAAGGTATGGAAAACATACCATCATTTTACCAGTGCAAGTACACATTATCACACATACCCTGATCATGTATATATGGTTTATTCAACAAGCAATACCAGTATAACAGTGAAGAGAAAAACAAATGGTGGTTTGCTATTTGGTTTACAAACACTGCCATAGACAGTAATATATAACCCCCAATCCAATATGCAAAATATTATCATATAATACAACCTAGAACACTGAAAAAACTTGTTTCTTGTGACATTCAGAATACTATTGTTTATAGAGTGTACCAATACTTATGCAATGCTGTAAGAAACTTCACCCATGACAGATTCTCCAGTGACACAGGACAAATACCTCCTGGGAAAGATTTTTATGTCAGCATTACAGAATTGCCAACCAGACACAAGTAAGTAAATGAATGAAAGAGAAAATGATCAACCATATTAGAACTCTGTAAATTTTGCAAATATTTGAAGCAACCAAAAATCCTTAAAATCCACACTTGTCTAGACGACTAAGTTGTTAATTCACCTCTATATTTGTACTGTTTGCTGCCAAATACTTATTTGTAATTGGGATAAGACATAATTTTCCTATACTGTAACTGAATACATTTTACCCATTGTAGAGCTAGCACATACATACTCTCCCCTTGACAAGTAAAATCATCTGGCGTTAGAGAGAATAAAATAATAAAGTAGGACACAATCTAACATAATGGGTTAACTATAGACATATGGACAGATAGTCTGATTAACCCATTGAGCAACAGAGTTTTCCCCTTGACAAGTAAAATTGTCTGGCGTTAGAGAGGATAAAATAATAAAGTAGGGCACAACCCAGCTTAATGGGTTAACTATAGACACATGGGCAGATACTGTACAGTGTAGGCTGATTAACCCATTGATCACCAGAGTTTTCCCCTTGACAAGTAAAATTGTCTGGCATTAGAGATGATAAAATGTTATAAAGTAGTACGCATTAGGGCACAATGCAACCAATGGGTTAAAGTTGAACCCCATGTAAAACACTTAACTGAAATCAACCTATTTCAATTATTTTCCTTAAACAAATCTAATATTGTTTTTTTCAAATATAAAGTATAGGTTGTTGTATGTGGCAGTGCCATTCACCCCCTGTGACCTGAGTTTGCTTCTTACAGTTGTCTATAGTTTCAGTCATATATGAATACTTAGACATGCTTTTCCTGGCAACTTCACTTTCCTCCTGAGTCTCCTGTAATATAACACATTACAGTAGAGTTAAAACAGATAAAACTATCCAATGTAACTATGTAAGTAAAATAAGCTTACTTAAGCTTACTGTACAGTAGGTCAGTTTGAATTACACAGATTAATACAGTAAGTTATATACTACTGTATTTACACAAGATGTGAGGAAAGAGGCCAGGGCCTAGGGAGAAGTAAAAGGTAAACCAGAAGCAACGGAATGAACCTTGATTTTCTGTTTTGGATCATGGTAGAATTCCTTTGCTTGGACTTGGTGCAGGATCCTAATATAAATACTTGTAGGATCTTGTTACTGTTATTGTCATGCAACAATCTTGCAAAAAAAGAAAAAGAAGTTCATTAGGACGGAGTGAGATGAAGAAGATGTCAATAATCACAATAATTGAATGATTTTAAATAGAAATAATCCTGTTGACTATAAATTGAGTGCATTAATTGATCGTTATCACACACGATTTGACATACGGAAGATCCCAAAACACACATGTTCTTCTGTTTTCTTCGCTGGATGAAAATTCAACGAAAACCATGCTGCGTGGAATGTGTCCGTGATCCGTTTCTTGAGTGCATTAATTGATCGTTATCACGAAGCAAAATTTCGAGTAGTTTGAAGGATATTCTGTTAGATGTGGATTACAATAAATTCATAATAGAGCGATCTCATCTCACCACGTCATGGTGAAATGATGGAAGAAGCACTTCCGAGTTCCGATTTTCCAAACGTTTCGAACACACTTGGTTTAATATAAATCCAAGACTATTAATCACACTAAATCAATAAAGAAAGACTATAATTCATAAAAAAGACTACGGAAAACATCCATTCACAAGTTACATTGTACAATATACTCAGTATGAATTTCTTGGTTGGTGCGCGATTCTTGTCAAACAGAGATGAAAATATTGTAGATTGCAATCAGTTGCAGATTTATGAGCAAGATTAACAACGATGGATTCGACACAATGATGGATTCGGCCCATGAATAATTGTCATTATTTATTACATAGAATTCGTGAGCTGACGTCACAGAAGATTGGAACATTACTCCGTATCACAGGTCAAGTTGTGAGAACGCACCCAGTGCATCCAGAACTCGTCAGTGGAACATTCGTATGTCTTGATTGTCAGACGGTTGTCAAAGATGTTGAACAGCAATTTAAATACACCCAGGTACTGTCAGGACCGCTCATATATTTGTTTTCTCACTTGCTAAAACAACGAAAAATTTGTGGTTTTGAGTGAGTAACGTTAAGATTGGTTAAGACTTTAAAAAGGGGTTTTTATGCGGGATGCAGCTGGAGGAATTTGAAGGCGAGGAGAGGAGCGTCCACCCACTTGAAACTCCCCCCGTCCGCATTTTCACGCATCCTTTAAAACAACCAAACAAGGACCGTTTTGAGAGGCAGAGGACTTCAAAATATGTGTTACCAGGTTTACTATACCAACTGCATTTTTTAACTTCATTACTCTGCATGCACTTCTAAATCTGTATTTTTCATTGCATTCATAACATTTATCCATTGCATTGACAAGAGAATAGCTAGAAGTACAGTAAAATGGAGAAGGACGTTTTTGTTACAAAATTCCTTTGATTTTTCCTAACCCGCATTCATCAAAATCTTGTCAATTTAGCGTCTTTTTTCTAATGACACATCTCTTTTCAACAAGAACTGCATCCATTCTTATTTGCTACAGTAAATAAGCTTAGCTAATTACCAATTAGCGAAGTAAAAGTTGGATAAAACGATGATACTCGTATAGTAAAATGTTTCTTTAACCCTCCTACTTTCTTGCCTACTTTCTTCTGTAATATGATTCTACATACTTACTGTAATGATTCTGAAAATCCTGCGACATTATCCATGTACAGGGCAAAATATACACGTACGGCCTATACACGTTTGGGTTTATTGCCTGCAGCAGTATACTGTAACTACATACATAACGTTTTCTTGCACTTTTAACAGCCGACTGTGTGCAGAAATCCTGTTTGTCAAAACAGATTACGCTTCATGCTGGATGTAAATAAGTCAAAGTTTGTAGATTTCCAGAAAGTGAGAATTCAAGAAACTCAAGCTGAATTGCCACGTGGTTGTATACCCAGAAGGTATTGTCTACAGCAAAGATGCAGTAGAGTCAACGTATAAATATGTATTTCGCATACGTAGTATGGCTTTATTATACTTTAATAGTGCTTGATTTAGCGGTTTATTAAATCTCAGTCGTGAAAACTTCATACTTGGTTATTGCCTTTTTGTATCAACAATACTCGTTTTGACGAAAACGCGTTCCATTTCCTAAATAATGGTACAATGACCAATGTATGAAAATGTCTCCAAATGGTGGTTCTGTAACTTAATATTTTTAAAAGAACATGAAAATTTATTTAGCCCCCAGCCTTTATTTAGCCCCCCTTTCTAACTATCCTCCAGTCCAGAACCACTGGAAAAAATAAGCCCCCGGAGGGCTATATGTACAGGTAAATACCTGTACATATAGCCCTCCGGGGGCCTATTTTATGTACGTGGTTGAATTGTGACGTTTCATTTTGTACCTCTGTCGTCGCAACGGTGTATTTTGTTGCTTTTATGCAGCTTGGAAATTGTTTTGAGGGCGGAAACAGTCGAGCAGGCACAAGCTGGTGACAAATGTGATTTTATAGGAACGTTGATCGTTGTTCCGGATGTTTCAAAATTACAAATGCCAGGTAACTTTGAATAGTAAAATTAGTCATATTTATGAAACATTACTCTGTTTTCATATTTTTATAGAAGACACTGTAGGGATTTATGTGACAATAATCTATTCTGCGCTACAATAACTATTATAGCAACATTTCTCTTTGACCAATCAGTAAAAAAGATATTATTTTAACAAGATAATCACCCTTACGCTATATAAACTGCATGTTCATGTATATATATGTATTTTGTGGAGGTAGCCAGTCTTTGAAATTTGAATGGAGTAGGAATATGATCTAGGGACCATCGATTGAACCAAAACTAGTGGCCTGGGAACGAGAATGCATCCTGAAATCAAATTCCATAGGTGTACGAGTCGGACAAATCCTGCCCTAACAGCTTTTGAATTTAGCTCAATATTTTTAGACCATTTTTGGAGCTGACACCATTTACTGCAGCTTTAGATAATAGCTAACTGCACTTCCTCCACATGGATTGCTGCATGCATGAATTTTGACCTTTGAATTTCGAGGGTCTGGAGCAAGCCCCTATGGAGATAATGTCGCTGTATGACTCTCTAACTTTTGCAGCCATGAGATGTACATATAGAAAATGATTTCATCATTAGCATTCACTAACTTTGTAAAGTCATGCACATTAACTGATATATTGATATTACACATCAGGTGCTCGTGCTGAAACATCTGAAAGACAAACTGGAGAGGGTTATAACACTGATGGTATAAGGTAATCTTAATGCCCGCCATAGGCCTTCTGCCATTGTTTCTAAGTCCACAAATGTTAATAGATAGATACTGTAGTGTATATGTGCATGCATTGGAAGGTTTTCAAGGGAGTAAACCGCCCAGGGCCGGTTGTTCAAAGCTGGATTAGCGCTAACCCTGGGTTAAAATTTAACCTGCTGTTTTGGTTTGAGTACATTTGCACTTCTGTTTATTTCAAAATTGAATAAAACTTCTATTGATCCAGACATGAATTGTGGAAAACTATCTTCGTGTTTCTAAACATGCAGGTTGTTGCAGGAAAGATTGCTTTTTGATTTTCGTTAACCTAGGATTAAGCTAACCAGCTTTTTAATGAGTATAACTACATTTAACAAGTATAACTACATCGGTAATTAAAAGGTTGTATTATCCTAATTTTTGACATTTTCAAAAACAGTAGTTCAAACATCAATAGCGCTGTCAATATTTTATGTAAATTCAAGTGCTATATATCAAAATCTAAGTTAGTCCTTTCTGAATGCAATGATCGATATTTCATTGCGATAGCTTTTATAGCTGTTAATTAGTTACATGAAATCAAAAAGTGTCCAGTTTTTTCGGGGACACCCGGTAGTTGTTTTCTGAAACCCCGAATTGGCAAAATTAGTATCGACAGTATGTAAGTATTTTTTCACCGAGAAATTAATTTACGTTAAAGTACCTAGACTTCTAACTATAGACCTCCTACTGCTCGTATACCTTTATAGACTTTGCATGCTCTTTACGCTCTGCTGATATTCTCTTTTCCCAATGTGTTGCTGCATGTAGAGGCCTGAAAGCTCTTGGTGTTCGAGATCTCTCGTACAGGTTGGCATTTCTGGCCTGCAGTGTTGAATCTACTAATCCCAGGGTATGTTATGGAATTCTATCGTTTAGTTATGAGCTTGAGCTATTGGGGTGGGAATGAAAATCTAGTTTTTTTTACAGCCGGGAATGGTTTTTTAAGCCATCTTAAGAAATGAAGTTGGACTACAGGATTGGAAACATACAATATATTAGGGACGTTTAGCTAACAGGACGCCGACGGCTACTAATACAGTGAAATTTATGATATATAGTGTGGAAAAGAAATGAAATTATAAAAATCCTGAGAAGTGGAATTCCGAAAACTTGGTCTGACAATACATCATGCAGACCAAACCATGTTTTGGGCGGACATGATCATGCAGGCACTATTTATTCATTGACTCAAATGCGAAAATTTGTACATTACATTGTATTGAAATTATTTCCATTGCATACGAAATTTGTTCTTACCAATATTACGGAGTTGAATTGCCAAATCATAGTTAAAATAGTAAATTCTAACTAAGCAATCCACCCCTCCCCCCTGGACTCCCTGAGTAAAATTTATGTTTTTGTAAACAGTTTGGTGGTAAAGATCTTGATGGTGATATGACCGCTGAGATGATTAAAAAACAAATGACCGACCATGAATGGGAGACTATTTATAAAATGACAAAAGACAAAAATTTGTATCAAAACTTAATAAGCAGCATATTCCCTACCATTCACGGTAAGAACAATCCTATTTTTTATTTCTTTATCATATACAGTAATGATTAGAGTGTGGATTATAACGGTCGGCAATCAGCCATTTGCCGAACAAAAACACTGAGTGACCGATTAATTTACTATACCAGTAATAAACATGGGAAATGTAAGGCATCTTATAATTTATTTAAATAAGACCAGAATCTTATAATTTCTACAGTTTCTGCTATAGTATTTTTCTATGTAATGTTAAAGGTAACGATGAAGTTAAACGTGGGATATTGTTGATGTTATTTGGTGGCGTTCCTAAAGTAACTCGCGAAGGAACAACTCTCCGTGGAGATGTTAATGTGTGTGTAGTCGGTGATCCCAGTACTGCTAAAAGTCAATTCTTAAAGTAAGTCACTATACTGTAAGTTCAGTCACAAATATGATAGGTGATGTTCGCTGTGTTATGTGCAGTGCGGTGTATTACGGTTTGACTTGAAGTGGTTTGGTATGGTAATATGTCGTATATGCATGGTGTCTGTGTCGTATATGCATGGTATATGGTTGGTAATGTATGCATGTATTGTACATATGTATCAGTGTATTTAAGAATTACTGTACGATTCATCCAATATTGCTCTTCATTACATTGTACAAAGTTTATTTCGAAATATTCCACTAAAAGAGCACTGACTTGATCATACAGAGATGATTAATAGTTATCAGTTTTTGAGGTGCAAAAGGTCTCAGGGCCATGCACACCATGCCATACAATACTTAAAATACCATGCATACCATACTATATATCAAACCATATCATACCTCGTGTAGTTGACTTTAATAGGGGCTACATTCTAAGTCCTAACAATCCATGGGGGCCGTGGGCTAAACGCTGCACCTCCCCTAAATATACTGTATATTTCCACCTGCCCCCAGCATTTCCACCAAAATCCGGCCTTGATGGTCTCTAATTGAATGTTAAAGAAATGTGTGAAGTGGTGTGGTAGAATGTGTTGGGATGACCATGAACCTATACTCTCATACAGTAGTCACGCTTTATGCGCTGAGCTACTGTACTAACCAGCTTGCTGAAGACCTTAGCAATTATTTTAAATATTGTTAATATGCTTTTTTATAATAACTGCCTGGTGGCATTTAATCACTTTAATGATACCTATTTTTGTTGTGCTATGTGATGTGATATGACGTGATAATGTGTGATAATATTTTGGTGTAGGTATTGCAAACGAACGTCTAATGTAAAATTTGCCAATCTTTGTTTCCAGGCAAGTGGAAGAGTTCAGTCCCAGAGCTGTATATACGTCAGGCAAGGCGTCCAGTGCTGCAGGTTTGACCGCCGCTGTTGTTAAAGATGAAGAATCACATGAATTTGTTATTGAAGCTGGAGCCCTCATGTTGGCTGATAATGTACGTGTAGTAAAACTCGAAATTTAAAGTGCATAATTTTCCACCTCTCATGCGGTGTTTATATGAGCCTTAGGGCAGGCCATCCTACTGTAGACAAGATTCCAGTTGCATTCCCTAATAACATTTTTCGTTTATATGAAATTAAGGAGAGCCAGCCCTCGTAGGCAAGATCTCCAGGCCTGGAAAAAGTAATTTCTTTCTATCACCACTCTGACAGAACAAGACAATTCTGTCATATTCCAGAATATGGCAAGAACGACAAACGAAGCATAGTTGCATGATCAAGTATCGAGTCAGTTATTTATGTATTGTTTATATATTGTTTAAGTTGTAAACCTGTCCACCTTGCACTCCACGCCCTCGTTGACCTCGTTTGCTTATTGATTTATTGATTTATTTCCAGCCGTTCTTTCATTCTTTCTTGCTCCACCCAATAATTTTCTGGGGACTTGAAAATTTCTTGGACCAAATGCTCCCATGCTCGATACTTTTTCCGCTCCTTGGAGATCGCTCGATACTTTTTCCGCTCCTTGGAGATCTCTCTGGGGTGCATGGTCCTCCTAGTAGGACTAGGTCCTGCTCTACTGTATCAAACTCGGCTTTTCGAAATCTTTTTCGATTCAATAATTTGACGCTAGAACAATTTTAGTGTTCGAAAGTTTGCTCGACAAAATATAAATTTGGACTTCGTAAGAAAATGAGTGAGTTGTAGGAAAGTCATTTAATACTGTTTGCGGAAACGAACCAGCCCTAGCAAGAGGGTTGATTTTTCTCATGTAAATACGAGGTGAAAACAGGCATGTACAGTAACAAGGTTCGTAGCGGTCTTTGAAATCCTTGAAAGTCTTTAACATGGCCAGAAATTCAGGACATGCGCCCGCAATATATCTCAGCTGTTTTTCCTATGAAAAGTTATTCATACCTAACAAACGCAAGTTTTAACTAAAAAAATACATTTTGTTTAGTTTTTTGTTTAACTAAAGCAGAAAAATACATATATTATGTATTGACAGCCTTTTACATACCTTTCATTTATTATGATG
>CACRXK020003751.1:0-34734 GCA_902702795.2 Paramuricea clavata | reverse complement strand
CCAGGGCGTAGTAAAACACGGGCGGTGAAACGCGCTAATATTTGCCTGATCCATGTGTGATGCACGGGAGACTGGCGCGAGCGTGCGAAATGCGCGGATCAAGCGGGATTTTTAAAGATGAAGCGAAGCAAAAACAAGAAACAAAAATATTTAAAGGGCAATCAAAAAGTACAATTTGTTAAGGTAAATCTATCCTTAAAATGGAAAAAAATTAACTTGTTATAAAATAGAGCTTCTTGCAATTAATTAGTATTGCAAATTACATCGCTGGAGTTGGAAAAGCATTTTTAAAATGTGAAATTATTTGAAGGCATAGCGATTTTATCATAAAATATATTTACATTTTTCAGGCAATGGCAAATTGTAGTCGAGTTTTTTAGCCAGACCGAGTGGAAAAAAAGTTAACTTCAACTCTTTAAATTATCTATAATTAGTTATACTTTCGACCTGAAAAGGTTAGAAAATGGGCTTTTGTGGGCTTTTTTTTTAATTCAAAGATTTATGACCAGGTCACTTGCGTAATTTACAATGATACAACTTGTGACCTTGTTTTGATAAAGTTAGAAAACAATTGTCAATTTAGAAAACATTGGAAACATTTTCATTAACATATTCAGGCATTCAAATGCAATATAAAAGTTAGGGAAAATATTCAATGACAAGGAACAAGCAGAAAATTCCGTTTTTACTATGTTAAAGGTTGTTTTATTTCTCTTTTCGAACTTACAATATGCAACTGAAATGTCCGCCAAAAGACTCCAAATTGCATGTTCACAGCGATGTCGCAGTTTTACAAGCGCGGAAAATTTTTGACCTTTAAATATTTCATGCACAATATATGAAAACTAGCTTTATTTTGATGTTTTTGTATAATTTAAGTACCTAGTTTTCTGAAAATCACCAAATGAGAATGGGCTTTTTTAATTTTTAAACATTTTTTTGGCCTTGTTTTTGACATGTGCATGCCAAATCTACACATGAAATACAAGCAAGCGATAGTTTGTTGTCGCAGTTTTACAAGCGCGGAAAATTTTTAACTTTTAAATATTTCATGCACAATATGTGAAAAGTAGTTTTATTTTGATGATTTTGTATAATTTAAGTACCAAATTTTCTGAAAATCATCAAATGAGAATGGGCTTTTTTAATTTTTAAACATTTTTTTGCCTTTATTTTTGACATGTGCATGCCAAATCTACACAATGCCATATGGAATACAAGCAAGCGATAGTTTGTTGTCGCAGGTTTACAAGCGCGGAAAATTTTTAACTTTTAAATATTTCATGCACAATATATGAAAAGTAGTTTTATTTTGATGTTTTTGTATAATTTAAGTACCTAATTTTCTGAAAATCATCAAATGAGAATGGGCTTTTTTGTTTAAACATACTTTTTTCCAGCTTGTTTCATAGGGTGTCAGATTTAAAACGCGAAGTGGAAGGCAATGCTATTCCATGTGTAGATTTCGGCATGCACATGTCAAACTGAATAAGGCCAAAAAAATGTTTAAAAATTAAAAAAGCCCATTTTCATTTGGTGATTTTCAGAAAATTACGTACTTAAATTATACAAAAACATCAAAATAAAACTAGGTTTCATATATTGTGCATGAAATATTTAAAAGTTAAAAATTTTCCGCGCTTGTAAAACTGCGACAACAAACTATCGCTTGCTTGTATTTCATGTGTAGATTTTGCATGCACATGTCAAAAACAAGGCCAAAAAAATGTTTAAAAATTTAAAAAGCCCATTCTCATTTGGTGATTTTCAGAAAACTAGGTACTTAAGTTATACAAAAACATCAAAATAAAAATAGGTTTCATATATTGTGCATGAAATATTTAAAAGTTAAAAATTTTCCGCGCTTGTAAAACTGCGACAACAAACTATCGCTTGCTTGTATTTCATGTGTAGATTTGGCATGCACATGTCAAAAACAAGGCCAAAATAATGTTTAAAAATTAAAAAAGCCCATTCTCATTTGGTGATTTTCAGAAAACTAGGTACTTAAATTATACAAAAACATAAAAATAAAACTAGGTTTCATATATTGTGCATGAAATATTTAAAAGTTAAAAATTTTCCGCGCTTGTAAAACTGCGACAACAAACTATCAGTTGCTTGTATATCATGTGTAGATTTGGCCGAGGGGCATTTCACTCCAAAAAAGCGTACGGGATTTTCGGATTTTTAAAAATCCGCGGATTTTTTAGCGGATTTTTCCCGGATTTTTTAGTGGATTTTTGAAGAGAAAATTTGCTGGATTTTCCGGATTTGTTCGGATTTTTTCTGGATTTTTGAAAATCTGTTGGATTTTCCGGATTTGTTTGGATTTTCCGGATTTGTTCGGATTTTTTCTGGATTTTTTTTAATTATAGAGTTATAGAGCTAGGTAACGTTTTGAACATTTAATCTTAAGTTGTACGACGTCAACGTTATGCCAGGACGTCAGGGTCGAGCAGAGGACTGGGGCTAGGACCACAGCCTTCAGAAACTAACGAATGCTGGGCATGCAGTCATTTTGTTTAAAATTCAAACAAGTTCATTATTCTTTCAAAAACAGTAAAAGACAATGGTGAATAACTTTTGGTTTTGTAATTATATTTTACAACATAACGTCATTGTAACAAGAACACATATTTAGTAGTAGTAGGCTAAAAAAACTTAGCATATACTCGAGCGTATAAATGGAAATGTAGAGTGGTCCAATAATTACGAAATATAATGACAGCGATCACGGTAAGCGTTTAGCTTTCGCGGTCCGCCATTTTGAACGTGGCAAAGAACCTTTACGAGTAAATTACACCAAGTACTTCATATATTTTTTGTGGATTTGCGGATTTTTTGAGGATTTTGAAGGATTTCTGTGGATTTTTGAAGGATTTCTGTGGTTTTTAAAGGATTTTTCGGATTTTGATGGATTCAACGGATTTTGAGGATTTCATGGATTTTTTCTGGATTTTTTCCGGATTTTTTGACGAAGTGTACGGGATTTTTGGAGTGAATTGCCCCTCGGATTTGGCATTCACATGTCAAAAATAAGGCCGAAAAAATGTTTAAAAATTTAAAAAGCCCATTTTCATTTGGTGATTTTCAGAAAATTACGTACTTAAATTATACAAAAACATCAAAATAAAAATAGGTTTCATATATTGTGCATGAAATATTTAAAAGTTAAAAATTTTCCGCGCTTGTAAAACTGCGACAACAAACTATCGCTTGAAAAAAAAAACTTGCTGTTTTTATCAATTCATCTGGTGGAACTTGACAAAAATACGTGTGATTGAACATACCTGATTTCCAAACACACATTCCAGTTGCAGGTTTTACAACAACAGCCGTTTAAAAAACTTTGTCTTCGTCTTTTTTTTCATCTTATGAACGAACGAAGTTGTTTTGCAAAAACAATCGATCCTCGTGAGTGAGATCCCAGACTTATATCTTACACTACAACATTCCCCATATAATCAGCCGTGATTAAGAATCCGGAAAAAAGATTTTGTCTATAGTAATAGCACAGATCCCAAACCATTGTGAATTCAGCTTGAATTGTACCTTTTTACGTAGTAATTTTAAAAGGAAGTCAAAACAAACATGCATGCCTGATCAAACCACATCGAATTCGAATAAAAATGAAAATATGCGGGGGGACCTGCATCACACATAGATCAGGGGCGCCATAGCCGTTTCACCGCCCGTGTTTTACAGCGCCCTGCGTGATCTATGTGTGATGCGCCAGAGAACTGGCACTAGCGCGCGTTTTGAGAGAAAAGCAAAAAGAAAAGCAAAATCATGGCGGAAAAAATATTGTTGTGCGACTTTGAAAGCCAGGGCGAAAATAGACGTAAGACCTTTTTAATGTGAGATTTCTTTGATTAATTTTTAAAAGGAACATTATATTATGCCATTAATAAACTTTTTATGTAAGAAGCATCCGACGTATTTGAGAAAATAAGTTAGTTTTTCAATTATTTAAATGTGAGGGGCACCAAATTTTATTACTTTACGCACGACAGCAGAGATTAAAATCAATGCTGTCTGAACACTTGGTAGGCCTAGATAAATTTGATAGCTTAAAAATGTGTGGAGTTTCTCTGGCTTTAGTACACATTATATACCAAGACCGGCTTTTACCGGCTTTTTTTGCTATGCTTAAATTTTGGCAGTAACATAATTTTCTCGACAGCGCGTGAGAGCTAAAACATAAAAAGCTTACAAATCGCGGTCAAACTAAAAGTCAATGTCAACATTGCAACACAATTTTTCAGTAAATTAAATTCTTAAAAAACTTTAGGTGAACATAATTGTTTTCAGAATTTTTAACCCTGTCAGCATAATTTAACACTTTTCTATAAACCCAATAAGAAGTGTCTTTTCAAAGCGAGCAAAAACTTTTCTTTATATACATTGCATTAAAGTTCTCAGTTTACTTTTTTCATGCATAGACAAAAATGTCTTGTTAATATTTCAACATGCATAATGTCTAGTTCATGTATAAACTATAGCTGTTTACCACAAAATTTACAGTTAGAATGATATATAGTACCACATAATTTATAATTTTTACCAACAGAAAGTCGGCTTTTTTGTTAAAACATGATTTTTCGGTTTGGTATTGACATGGTCGTACATGAAACAACTGTTAGCCATTAATTTAGTATGCAGGAAGCGCGGAAAAAATGTTTCGACTTGTATCCCTTTTCCTAGGTGAAAAACGTTGCCTGAAATTTTGCACAGTTATTAATAAAGTTATGGAAAATCGATTTTTATTAAAACGAAGACCGGCTTTTTTGTGAAAACACAATTTTTCGGCTTGGTTTTGCCATGGTCTCGCTCGAAAGGACAAGGTTCATGTTTGGCCATGAAACTCAAACAGCGGAAAAAATATTTTTATTTATATCTTTTTTCCTAGGTGAAAAACTTGGCCTAAAAATTTGCACAGTTGTTGATAAAGTTATTGAAAATCAATTTTATTAAAAAGAAAACCGGCTTTTTTGTTAAAACATGATTTTTACCTGCATGGTTTTGACCTGGTCACTCAAATGAAACGACAAAGGCACTGTCAGCCATTTTTACTCATGAAACACGAAGCGCGGAAAAAAATGTTTCGACTTGTATCTTTTTTCCTAGGTGAAAAACTTTACCTGAAATTTTGCACAGTTATTAATAAAGTTATTGAAAATCGATTTTTATTATAAAGAAGACCGGCTTTTTTGTTAAAGCATGATTTTTTCACCTAGTTTTGACCTGGTCTCACATGAAACAACGAAGGTACTGTCAGCCATTTTTACTCATGAAACATGAAGCGCGGAAAAAAATGTTTCGACTTGTATCTTTTTTCCAAGGTGAAAAACTTTACCTGAAATTTTGCACAGTTATTAATAAAGTTATGGAAAATCGATTTTTATTATAAAGAAGACCGGCTTTTTTGTTAAAACACAGCTTTTTGGCTTGATTGGCCATGGTCTCACTCAAAAGGACAAGATCAATGTTGACATGTTTGGTCATGAAACTCAAACCGCGGAAAAAATATTTTTATTTGTATCTTTTTTCCTAGGTGAAAAACTTTGCCTAAAAATTTGCACAGTTATTGTCAAAGTTATTTAAAATTGATTTTTCTTAAAAAGAAGACCGGCTTTTTTGTTAAAACACAGCTTTTTGGCTTGATTGGCCATGGTCTCACTCAAAAGAACAAGGTCAATGTTGACATGTTTGACCATGAAACTCAAACCGCGGAAAAAAAGTTTATTTATATCAGTTTTTTTCCAGGTGAAAAACTTTGCCCAAAAATTTGCACAGTTGTTGTCAAAGTAATTTAAAAGTGATTTTTCTTAAAAAGAAGACTGGCTATTTTGTTAAAACATGATTTTTTTACCGGCACTGTCAGCGATTTTTATTCATAAAACACTCAGCGAATTTTACTCATGAAACACGAAAAAAATATTTCGACTTGTATTTTTTTCAGTTCTCTATGACGTTAAAAGATAGTCCCAAGCTATAGTCTCGTAGGAAAAACCGTATCTTTAGAAAAAATATCCGTTTCAACCACTTTTTGTCTTTAAAAGTGCACTGACCTTTTCAGGCTGTTCTAGACAAACCACATTTTCTTTACAATCTTCTCTCTTGACTGTAGCATAAACTTTAAGTAAATAAACCTCTCATTCCATATAGTTCATCCCAGAGGTAAATCGTTTTGGTGTTCATTTGCAAATGAGTTACAACTAGGCCATGTTTCTCGAGATGTTTTTTATTTTAACTCTTGCCGTGTCTTTTTTTTCAAAATATTCAAATGTTGATATTCGAATGAGAATTTCCAATATTCGAAAACCTACGGGGGGCTCCGCGCATCACACATAGATCAGGGGCATCGTTGCCGTTTCCACGCCCGTGTTTTATAGCGCCCTGATCACTGAGCTGTATAATAACTGGAGGACCTGCTCCTATACTTCGTTCAGTCAACGAAGTGAAGCCAAAAACATGGCGGATTTTGAGTGAAAATGACGCCATTTCCATGACAACACTTCCGAAATCCTCATGGTAGTTACCACTGACCAGGCTCAATTCTGAGCCCACGGCCGTATTCACACCCCCCCTGGTTTTTGCAAAAAATTTTGCAGATAATATAGTTCTTGTTGTTTTGAATCGGTTTTTAAAATTTTTTCGATATAAATTTTCTACCTTTGACCATTTGGACAAAGATATGCAAGTCGTACGTGTTATTCTCGCCCATGAAAGACGACAAGCAAATTTTAAAACCTCAAGAAATGTGGGAAAAAGACGAGACTTGAATATGGATTTTAATATACAAATAACAAAGGTAAGAGGCGTATTTTCATATTCAATTTTATTTACACTTTATCTTATTTGACATGAAATAATAAGTATAACGATGAAAATGACACTCTATTTGTTAAGGAAACAGCTTCCTACAGTGCAATACACATGGGAAAGTGTAAAATTTTCCACTACTTTAGCAAACTGTGATTATTCACAATCGCAAATATTTGGTTACAACCTACGATGCTTATTAATCTTATTAAAATTATATTCAGTCACATATACGAGTATTAATACGACGGTCTTTAAAGTGCGAACTGTCTTGTGTAATAATGTTAAAAACTCCGAGGTCTCGTTTTATAAATAGACATAAACTATGATCATGTACCACAGACTATCTTTTTGAAAGAGGGATTTAGGTCAGTTTTGTGTTATGTACCAACTTATGTACAGTATAAGCTGGAGGTGCTAGCTTTCTGGTTGGGATACTTCTTGATATTTGTGTCATTATAGAGGCTTGAGATAAATCACACTTTTCCCTAAGCTGAGGTTTAGCTAAGCTGAGGTGTGCCAATTTTTTTTAATTTTGCCCAAATTACATACTAGTTACATACCACTGTGAATAAGTTGATCTCCCTTGGAATTTCCAGTTTGGGCCGTTCCGGTATCATTATTTTATCCCCTTCCCCGGAATTTCCATGTAAATCTTATTATTTTGACCCCCACCCACTGGAATTCCAGGGTTATTTCGACTCCCACCCACTGGAATTCCAGGGTTATTTTGACCCCCAACCACTGGAATTCCAGGTTGTTTTGACCCCCACCCACTGGAATTTCAGGGTTACATATAAAAGGCATCCCCTGGATTTCCAAGGTCCTCAACAGGGGTTGTACGGATAAAAAACCCAATATGCCAATATCACTCTGAATAAACAATGTACCTACATTAGCGCACTCATAGTTCTGATTTAAGCTGAGGAGTTAGGCCACATTCGTTTATTTACCTTGGTCATATGCTAAGTTATGTTACCTGGATAATTGTACAATCTCATTAAAAATTAATCTATTCTTGTTTATTGCAGATTTAATCCATAATGACACACTCTCCTTTCTCGGTGGCAAAACACAGTATCAAGCCACATCTTTGGAAACTGAGCCAGAGACGGATTTTCATATTTTCGTTTGGGGGTGGATTAATCTGGGGGGGGGAGGTTGCTGCTGCTTGCTTTGGCTGGGGCCTGGTGGCAATGCCCAGAAAGGCCAAGGAAAAAGTTTAACAAAATTTGTTTTCTAGGCCTGGGGCCGGTTGTTCAAAGGTGGGTTAGCACTAACTCTGGGTTAAAATTTAATCTGTTGTTTTAGTTCATGTATTTGTGCAAGTCTGTTTATTTCAAAACTTACTTCAGAAAAGAGAACTCCTATTGATCCTGACAAGATTTCTGAAGAACTATTTCCAAATTTATAAACAAGCTATCAGGAAGTTTGCTTTGAATTTTAGGTTAACCCAGGGTTAAACTAACCCAGCATATTGAACAACTGGCCCCTGCATGGCAAGATCTGAGACCATAATATTGGTAATTTTACAAATTTAGTAGTAAGAATAATCAAATATGAAACTATCAAATCAAAATATATATAATTTGCGGGGTGCAAAAACTTTTAGGGGCGTTGCCAAATGCCTCTGGGGGGCACCACCCCCCCCCAGAAAATCTGTGCCTGAACTGAACATACAATTAAAGCTTGATTAATTTTGAACAACTATATTTTAATTAATACATGCTTCCAGAAAGTATATCATCTTGGTTATAGGCTGTAGTCTCATTTTCATGATTGAGACATGTCAAATACACAAAAACGAGGCTCCATAGTCAAAGTGGCATACTTTCTGGAAGGATGTACAGTATTTGACTTTTTTGTAGCCTCTATTAACTAGCAGTAAACAATTAAAAATGTATAATTTTAATTCTTCCTAATTTAGTGGAGCATGATTGTGCTCTGTTGTAAAAATTTACACTTCAATAAAGTTATTATAATCATATAATTATTTATTATGTTGTTATGGTATTATAATTATAACTTCATTTTGATGTTCTGCATGTTGATGCCTGTGCCATCTCTTGTGTTGCATTAAACAGATAATTTCTGCAAAATAAAAGATGACATTATTATCATGATACATTTATATACATCTTTATACACCATGAAAATGACACAGCAGCGTGTGAAGTCCCAAGTCCCAAGCAAAAAATTGTGAAATTGGAAAAAGTCATGTGATCGATATCGTCATGCACTAGTGAAGATATGGAAAATATTTCAATGTGTGTTTTTCAGTATCTCGCTCTCTACTATATAATAAATACACATATATTAACCCTTCAAGTGGCAATGTGTCTTACTGTATTAGTAGTATTACTGTATTATGTTACAGTCTAATGTCAGACAATTTTACTATAGTCAAGGGGAGAGCATGCTGCCACTATGGTGCAATATATGATCTGTTTTTACCAAAACCATAATGATCCCAAGCTTCAAACTGAAGTGTCATGTATCCATATTCAGGAATGGAATTCTATTATTAGCAAATTTCATCATAGTTTCTCACAGACCAATCAGACATCACCTCTTCCAATGTTAGAAATGTTGTACGTAGCATAAATTTCTGAATTAATTACCTGGTTAGTACATCGATAGTGACTCACTTATCCCAACAGCTTGTGGGC
The DNA here is from genome assembly GCA_902702795.2 of Paramuricea clavata. NCBI lineage: Eukaryota > Metazoa > Cnidaria > Anthozoa > Malacalcyonacea > Plexauridae > Paramuricea > Paramuricea clavata. Next base: position 25,237 of record CACRXK020003751.1, on the reverse strand, counting down.
AACATTTTTTTTCTTGCCATGTAACTATCACATCATACTGTGTATGTGGTTCTGAACAGACAATGGCAAAGTGAGTATCTATTTTCTACCCCAAGACTCTTCCCTTTGAGTAAAATAAGAATGTAGGGTTCATTTGGGCACATTGCTACTTAATGGGCTGACTATATCTCAGGGGCTGCATGCTCATTGGCAGATAGTATATTTAACCCACTGAGTGGCAGCAGTGAGCAGTCTCCCCTTAAAATCGTCTGGCATTACACAGACAGTGTAAAACAAAAAAAGACAGTCTCCAGGGCTCATCAGGACAGGCATATATTGACACACGTAGGTGGGCCTCCTCTACTCAAATATTTCTGGTCTCGTGATTTTGTGCTTGTCTATATATATTAATCCTGCACTATATGATGGGCAAGTATAAAAATTTCACACAATATAAACATGTAAAAACAACCACAATATAAATTACAAGTATTAAAAACTGGCAGTCTGGCAATAAAACCACAAAGACCAGTGCTGACACAAAACAATATAATTTCATGCACACAGTATCTACTCATTAACAATATTTGTATGTCTACTATTGAAATATTTGCTGTATATATTAGGATGATGAGTTTTTGACATATGAGTGTATTATATCTTGAGTGATATGAACATGCAAGTCCCTAGAATTAAGTTAAAAAAAGTTTCGTGAATCTTACCTGAAAGAATTAGTCTTTCTTTGCAGTGAAGTGCTGCATCCACAAGCGAAGCAAACCCGCATCCTTCCTCCGCGTTGTAAAACAAGTAATGTGCGATGGAAATATTAAGATTTTTTAGCTCAAAAACAACAGAAAACTTGAAATATCTTTAATATTTCTGTGCAAAAACCAGGGGGGTTAAGGACATCGTTGGAAGCTTAGGATCGCGGTTGGTCAGTGGCAGTTACCATGAAAATTTCGGAAGTGTTGTCATGGCAATGGCGTAATAGCCGCCATGTTTTCGGCTTCACTTGATGATGCCGAGCAGGTCCTCCAGTAATATAGTATAGCTCAGTGGGAACCATATGTAGGCAATTTGTCTGAGCATGCGCGCAGAAAATCAATATGGCGACGTATATTAGGAGTGTTTCGTGGATTTGTCTGGTTTTAAAGCTGATAAAACAACATTTTAATGAACGAAAACTTTATAATATTTAGTGGAAAACATTAAGCTATGCATTTCAAAGGTTTTAAATTAAAAATAAGTACTTTTGCTTTATTTTATTGCTTTTTATGCTTTGAAAACGGGCAAGCTCATATTTTTTGAAAAAATCTTATCTAATATTTTAGCCATTATTTGTTTAATCTGAACAAAAATAGATAGAACATTTGGCTATATAAATTATAAAGGTATTGTTAGCTGATCTGAAAGATTTCAGTATTTCAGGTACACATTTTAACAAAGAATAAAATTAAAATATATGCATATAAAAAACAATGGTTTTTATTAGAACAACACAGAATAAGTTGTTATTTTCTATTTTTACAAAAAACAAGTTTGAAAACAGGATCTAGTCCTCCAGCTTGATGTCATATTCCATTTATTTGGATATTTGAATAAAGGAATGTGAAATAATAATGAAACTTGACCAAAATTTGATACCAACACTGGAGTGAATAGATACTATCACCTAAAAATAAAAGAAAACAGAACTTAAATTTATCATATAATGCTATGAAAAAATCTTAGATATTACAAGCATATAGTGAACACAACTCTTTAACAAATTCACTAAAATAAGTTAAGTTATGCTACGATAAGAGGATGGCAATATATGACAACATCAAATGTTACCATCTTCAGTGTCCAAAAAAAGTGCCGCGCGCATTTTTCGTGGTCGAATAACTGGCATTGCCACAAACCCAGGTGAAAAAGCAATTAGAAAAACCTGGTTTTGGGTGATGAGATAGTCAAATTCTTGACTTATTCAATTTTCTAAGTTTTTCCAGGTAAACAGATCCAACATTGAAATAAGCCCCATTCGGGACCTCATAGGGTCCAAAATATTGTGTATGGACCAGATTTATTTCAATTTTCTGTGATTTACATAACACTAGTTATAATTTAAGGCTCAACCAGTATTGTTCAAGACATATTTTCCTTCCAGAACACCTTTTCAAAATACTAACCCAAGCATGTCAAAAATAGTGTACATTTACAAGGGCAATTTCAACCCTATGGCACATTTTTCCCATGAATGATTTTAATTCTAGTATAAAGACTATAGATAAAAATTTGATTTGAAGCTAGTTTCAAGTGATGAGCATACCCTAAATTTTAAGCTATACCTCAAAGAAGATAGGTCATTTCAACATAAACATTGAAATATGGGTATACTGACAGCTCTGTCACACGTCGGTAGTTTGACATTAGCAGACCTTCCGAAACATTTTAATGAAAGTATAATTCACAAAGTTCACTTACTTCTTAACATCTGTTTTAATCCAACTAGCTCTGTAGGCACGAGCAAAATTTAGTGTTGATGTAAATATCCATTTTGTTCATGTTTCCCCGGTGAAAATATAGTCTATTCCAAAGCTGATTTCGACGTACTTTAGCTTTTCAGAAACCGTTGGCCTTCCTCAGTGACATTATCAACTGTTTCACAAACATACTTGATAGTAAACAGCTAAAATATTCTCTGAAAGTCTATATTTTTGCTCTTCGACGCGAAAATGGAAACTCAAGAAGAAATGAGCCACTATTTTTGGTCAGCGTCGACAAATTGCCTACCTGTTGGTTTATTCCGCTATATTGCCGGGGGTGCAAAACAATGGGGCGAGTGCGCGGTCAAGCCATGGCTGCCATATATTTTACTAATAAGTGAGCGATAATTTTGTGTGGACATGTTGTTGATTTTCTCATGCTATATTAAAAGATAGTCCAAATTTTTGTATTCTGGCTGATCTGTGCGTATTTTCAAACTACTGGTAAAGATTTCAATGGAATCTGATTGGAGGAAATCCGTGAATATGCTGATTTCTTCGACACCTTTCGGCGAGCTGTTTACAGTGGATTCACAACAACGAAACGCCGAAAACAGGGCTTTTACGTCTCTGTTTCAGTTTGTTTAAACAAAACAACATTACAAAAGGATAATGTTTAAAAACAAGACAACAGAGCTGTCGGGAAAGAAGAAAGACGTCCAGGTGCGAGAGTGTAACGTGATACCAATGTCAATCTCACCTTAATATATGACATAGATATAAGAGATAAACTTATAAAAGTAAGTGAATCCAAAGGCTATATATTGAGAGATATCGAGAGTTTCAGTTGTTTATATTTTATGTTCTCATAGGAGATTATATTGCAAATAGTCATTTTACTTTGGCGGCTTATGGCTACAAAGGACTGGAAAAGCTCAAATACGAGGATTTCGTCGAGTTGACAGAGTGGGAAAAAGGTTGAACTTGTGGCAAGAGCATTTAAAGCGTATGAATTGGTACCCTGCGAGCAAAGTCCTCTCGTATTTCTTCTCGGCACGGCACGGAGAAGCGAGAGCGACTCTGCAGAACTTGTGTATATTCTTTGTGGAGCCGACAATCCAAAAACTTGGATATTTATGCGTAATTTCAGGTTTGATACTGGTTTTATAACCGGTTTTGATGACGGAAACAACCGACCTGGAAACTACTTATTAAATCTTCTTCTTGGAAATAAGCAACCTTCGCGCATGCTCAAATGAATTTATACACAAGTTCTGCAGAGTCTCTCTCGCTTCTCCGTGCCGTGCCGAGAAGAAATACGAGAGGACTTTGTTCGGGGTAATGAATTGGGTGCTCCAAAGAAATTTACACAGGAACAAATTTTTGATAGTATTAATTAAGAAGGAATACCAACAAAGGCTACAAACTAATAATATTATTAAGAGCGATCCTAACACTCTGTGCGATGAATATTATTGGAAAGATGACATTCAAACATGGCCACATCTTGATGATGGAATGCCACATTCTACGAGTAAATGCAGTGGATGTTGAATATATTGGCAAATACAAAGATGAGAGGGCCTACTCATATTGGATGAGTGGATTTGTTGATATAATTTATGTTGCCAAATGCCCCATTGACAAGACCATGACATTTTTTGTAAAGCTCAGTATGTCCACCACAAAGGATTTGTGATGACTCACATATAAAAGTGTGGATGTGTGTCCTTGAACAGCTAGAACAGTTGAGGCATGTAATCATGTACTTGTAGTCCTCTATATATAAGATCAACTATGCTTACAACAAGCAATATATTTCCCCTGTCTGTGTGCCTGTACCAGTGTTCCCCAAGGATGGAACAAAGGAACATGAAAAGAAGTAAATCCAAGCAAGGTTAAAAATTTAATATTTAGACCAAACACCTGGCTGCGATTAAACATTGAGGAAAGAATTTGACCCCAGAAAACCTGAGGACAGAAATATTACCAATGAAAGAGTTTCTTTATCATTTATTTATTTAGTTTTAAATTTTCTCCCCTATGTACAGTTCCATAGACAATATTTACATATTTTTCCTTATATTAATTTGGGCTAAAGACCTTCTAGATACCTTGTCAGGCATTTTGCTTTGGGCCCCTAGTAAAGGTCTATAGTTAACTGTTAGATTTATAATATATTATTTTATTTTACAGTCAAATCAGAGAGAGAATTTTCAGAGTAATAGAGGAACAATAATATCCAAATAGAATAATATGCAAATAGAATGTTTTCATAAAAAGATGCTGCTTAATTTGTTTTTTGAAAATGTATTGTCTATTGAGAGTTTGTCTTTATTTTTTATTCTAGTGAGTTCCATACATCAACTCCATTATTAGAGAGAATATGTTTTACATAATTTGTTCTTTTATACTACTTGTGAAGTTTTGATGAGTTTCTTGTGCTATTTTGATGAATTTGATTGATAGTCACAAACATTTATCAAATACTTCAGGCAGGTTTTTAAGATTATTGAACAGCATTGTAGATACTGTTCCTTCTGTTCGTGTTTTGCTCTCAGTTGGCTATAGGGGTGGTACTGCCAATGAGAACAACTGAAACTCTCAATATCTCTCAATATTATCATTATATACCCTTTGGATTCGCCTACTTTTAGAAGTTTATCTTATATCTAATTTAATTACTAAAAGTATGTCATATAATTAAAGGTGAGATTGACATTGGTATCAGGTTACACTCTCGCACCTGGACGTCTTTCTTCTTTCCCGACGGCTTTGTTGTCTTGTTTTTAAAAATTATTCTTTTGTAATGTTGTTTTGTTTAAACAAACAGAGAGGTAAAAGCCCTGTTTTCGGCGTTTCGTTGTCGTGAATCCGAAAGGTGTCGAAGAAATCAGCATATTCACGGATTTCCCCCAATCAGATTCCATTGAAATCTTTACCAGTAGTTTGAAAATACACACAGATCAGCCAGAATACAAACATTTGGACTATCTTTTAATATAGCATGAGAAAATTAACAAATGTCCACACAAAATTATCGCTCACTCATTAGTAAAATATATGGCAGCCATGGCTTGGCCGCGCGCTCACCCCAATGTTTTGCACCCCCGGCAATATGGCGGAATAAACCTTGAAAGGGCCTATTGCCCAATCTCGGGGAAGGAACGCGAGGCTCTGGGATAATCCGTTGCCGTAATCCATGCAAACAATATTTAAAGTGTCTATACAGCCAACAGCAGGCTATTTAGTAAACCGTCACTTGTCACACCATGAATTTTCAAAACTTTTATGTAATCAGATGAAGCAAAAGTTCTGTCACTTGTTGTTTACACTTGCCAATGTTAACTGTTGAGTAACATACAAATTATTCGAGGAACATGCATTACTGTAGCAAAGAGTCAATAATATGTTGAAGACCACTGAATAGTAGAGAATGTTTTGAAGGTCATGAGTGAAGTATATATTAATTCAATTTCAATCCTGTGCAGTTAATGATATACCACACGTCACTGTTCACTTTAACACAACATACATGTACCCACACGAAAACAATTTTTGTTGTGGGAGAATATCGGTTTGAGTAAAGATATCACAAGTTTAGTTTTGTACATTGTGTGCCATTGATCTGATCCATCCATATATATAATAATCATTGTAGCTGTTAAGTTATTTTTCATACTAATGCAAGTGGGTTGTTCTGACAAAATTATCTAGCCAATATCCAGCTTATTCATCATTCTTGTATTAATCTCTAAACAAAAACATTTGTGTTAGAAAGCAAAATGACAATGTAATGAGGAGGGAGGGTGGGGATTCTTTTATTAGCATTTGAAAATGTTTGCAAAACTTTTGTTTAATTTTGAAATTCTAATAGTCTAATGTGTAAAACCAAAATGTATAAGTATTTTAACTGATAACATCTTAACCTTTGCTCTAACACTACATTAGACAACAGCTTAGTCAGATGGACTACAGTTTTGAACAGAGTTACAGAAATACAGGACCAGGGTTTAATTCAATATCTGAGAACATTAGTTTCCTGTGATATTGTTCATTGGCAATATTGCCTGCTATGTTTTGACACAATGATTGTTTTTAATACTGTATAGATGTAGATAATAAAATATGTGGTATTTGACTACTTACCAGATGAGGATAAGTTCCCATGTTGATAGATAACTTAGGAATAATATCGCAAGTAGAATCGTGAAAACAAGACAACCAATTCAAGATTAAAATCAAGATATTTTTGAAGCCAAAATGTGAAAATTATGGCAAAGAATATTCATGGATTCCGAGGCCAAACGATGCCCGTTCGCAGGTTAGATGCGGGCATGATGTAAACAATTGATGTAAACTAATCGCTGATTGGCTTAAATTATCATGAATTGGCTCAATAATACAAGCTCGTCGCTGAATGGCTATGGGTAACATTAAATAACGGCACGTTTGCGACAGCAATATATCTGCTTCGCAGATACAAAAATGAACGCGTGCTCCAGCCCGATTTCCAGTTCTGAAAGGCCCGATTCGCAAGCAAACAGTGCGCGCAAAGTAGGCTGGTCATTTCCCATTGTTTAAAAAGACTCACCAGATATTGCTTCGCAGCAACATCCGTAAGTCAAAAACGTACGTTGACTAAAAACAATATGGTGCATTCCGACTTCAGTGGATTTAATAAAATTGTGGTACATGTACTAACTTTGTACAATAGTGTCTACAAGGTTTGAACAATATGTTATTGTATATTTTAGGCAAAAGTGAAAACGTTATTAATCAATTGCAAGAACAGGGTTCGTAGTCTCCAAGATCAAAAAAATTCAAAGATTTTCAAACATTTTTTCTGCCTATTTTCAAAGACTTTTCAAAGACCTTTCAGAGCAATCACTCCCAATCAGCTGTCTAAAAATTGCAAGTGTAAGCACCATTTTTACCAGGTAATTAATCCCGTTAAATCACATCCTAAAATGCGCCTTTTCGTCGATATTTGCGAAAACCTTGTTCTTCAATCACCCTATTTTATTAGCTAGGAAATCGTATAATCAAACACTCACTAAAGAATTTAAAGACTTTTAAAGACTTTCTTCGCGTTTTCACACAATTTAAAGACTTTTCAAAGACCTTAAGGACCTGCATTCAAATTTAAAGACTTTCAAGGATTTCAAATACCGCTACAAACCCTGAAGAAAAGCATCATTGTATCAACAACTTAATCCCTTGCATGATGGAACGTGATAAACATGATAACTTGTTTTCGAGACAATTATTGAAAATTATCGCCGGAGGGTTCACAACAATGCAACCTACAATCTTCATTCTTGCTGATTCATAAATAGAAACATTTTGCGTAAACACTAACGTCAGGAATCTAGGCTTACGCAATAATTGCATTTACATAACTATCTATCTCTATTTATATTTCTAATTTAGTAATTATCTTTCAATTTTACATGGCAGTAACGTCAGGAATTTAGGTTAACTTTACTGGCATTTAAATAACTATATATAATTCTACATATATTTCTAATTTGGTAATCATATTTCTATTTTAGATGGCAGACCTATTTTATATCTATAAAGGCATGCAGCTAACTTGCAGTCGCACGAATTGTATATATAGAATTGAGTAAAATATTTAACTCCTAATTTTGCTGCAAAGCAATAAGCTCGTAAAATGGGTGGCCTAAAGTTGTTTCTGGCAAAAGATAAGTCCAGGACCTTGTCACATTTTTGATGATCAACTAAACAGTCAAAATCATAATAAAAATCAAGAGACATGTTAGAAAGACTATATGTTGGGTGGGATTCGTTAAATTTTAACTCTCGACTGAAGCTGGTTTTCTGTTGCTTACTAGTTTAATATGTACCATTGAAATAAACGCACGTCTGCCGAGACCAAATCGTGAGATATATTCATTACATCAACAGTATCTCTCCTGGCAAGACGTCTCCGTAAAATGTATCAATAACTAAGAAAAAAACTAATAGTAAAAATAGTACACCTATGAAAGTAAAAGTGTCAAAAATTAAAGCTCTCCCAAGAACAGTAAAAAAGCGCCAAGACACGTTTACATTCACACCAGACCTGTAATTATTGTTCATCGGCATCGCATTTCTTTAAAATTTCTTTATTAAAATGTACTAATTTAAATTTGGCATGCTCGTTTCAACCAGTGTATACCATAGATATCTTATATACACTAGATAGTGCATCTAATTATTCTGCAATTCAAAAATTGAAGCTGTGATTGTAGTCTCAGGTCGTTCCCATGAAATGAGAAGATTCGTATGTTTTCTATTTCTTAAACAGGGAACTTAAACATTAAGTTAAACCTATTCCAAATACGTTTTTGAACTATTCAAATGATGAAAGTTATTGTTGTTTTTAAGCGTTTATTAGCAAGTGGGAACGACCAATATGGCCGCCACCTATTCAAATGGGGGTAACCGCTGAAACATTCTTGGCTTCAATTTTACTAAAAGAGATGCGCTATCTAGTGTATATATCTATGGTGTATACAGATATTTTCGTCTGCATTAGAAAGTTGAATTTTATTTTAACATATCAAGTTATTCAAATCATAGATTACTCAAACCAAGTTATACAAACGATCAACAACTCGATCCCGTATTTGATAAGCTATTTTACTATAGTCTAGGGCTAGACATTGAAATTTATCAGAGGGAACGTATGGTTTGCTGCCTTGCAACAATGAAACTTACAATTTCGGTGGAACCAAATGTTTGGAATCTGGGCTTATTCCAATGACATTTACATAACTATAGTATATTTCTATTCTAGAAGCTAATCTTATCTTAAATACTGTGCAATTAAAAATAATATTACCACATGCTGCTCTAAAGTACACATTCAGAAACAAAAACATTTCTTAGCAAGTGCTTTGAAACTTGATATTGTATCAATAATTATCAATATTTTTACAAACATAAAAGCTCTATGCTGACGGGAGGGCTTAAAAACAAATGTACGCTTATTGAAATATGAATATATTCAGTATCGTCCTTTACGCTCTTGGGGGGGGGGGGGGGGTCGGGTCGAAAAAAGAGCACTCTGTATAGGCTTGTAAAAATGTTGAGAATTATGATTTATGGATGGCCAGCTCACCAGCCTAAATGTTAAATGTAAACCTTTTCAGGAAAAACCTAACCAATCAAGTTGATCACATGTAATCACCAACCTAATTTCCTATTTCATGCACTAGGTTTTATTTTTTGTGAAATGTTATACATTGCAGACATTACACGGCAAAAAACGCCGAGCTGCCCACGTTGTTCACACTTGTCTGTTATATTGAACAATATTGTTATATTGTTGACAACTGTGAACAATGTGGGCAGCAAAGCTCTGTTCAATCCTGTTTTCATCAACCTGAGCGTTTTTACAAGCCCGCTGCTTAACAGGCTTGAAGAATGTTTTGCTGCCCACGTTGTTCACACTTGTCAACAATATTGAACAATATTGTTATATTGTTGACAACTGTGAACAATGTGGGCAGCAAAGCTCTGTTCAATTCTGTTTTCATCAACCTGAGCGTTTTTTACGCGTGTAGGAGGCAGTTAGGCAAGGGGGTAAACTCCCCCCCCCCCCGTTAAATTTCTTAGCCTTTAAACAATTCTTGATTAACCGTGTAACAAAGCTGTAAAAATTATTTGCAAAGGTGAAAGCCATGATGATTGGCCATTATTTAAGCAAATTTTCATTAGAGCTGCACGGTTTTGTACAGGAAGAATGAAATTCAAGGCCATGTAGGCCCTACTAGGAAATTAAGGTGTTAGAAGTGAAGTTAAACTGTTCAAATTGCAACTTCAATAAATTTCAAACAGCTCTGTAAGATATGAACAAATCTATTTGTTAGACTTAAGACAACCAATTTAAAGACCAGATATGTCATTGATATTATTACATTGACATAACTTCATGGTGTGTCAAAAATTATGGCTTATTTTTCTCACACTCCTTGAATGAATGAATTGCTCAATATAATATCAGCTTACTTAATTAAGACATTTATTTCTTAAGGAATTCTTACTCAGTTCATATATTAAATAATTTCCTTGAGAGGAGTAGCAACTTTCAGGGGCAGCAATTTTTAGAGGGACATATAGCACTAAAATGCAAGCAGAACTTAATTACATGCACCTTGTGAATTTGCACAGGCACAAATTAAAACTCCAACAATATTTAGCAGTCAAAATCTAAAACACCATGAATTTTGCTCACAAGCACTAAAAATATTAGCAAGCCCAGAAGATGGATGCTATATTCGCAAGGACTATGCCATACACAAACCTAAGCTTTAAACGATCTGTGTCTTAGTACATATTCTTACTATCAAAAGTGGATTTTACATTCCCTGTCTGGGCGACCGACATATCCTTCGTAGGAGGAGCCTAGATATTATCTGAAATGACCCATTAAATAGCTTTAACAATGCTTCATTGTAAAAAGCATTCTTAAAGCTAATAAGTCATTTCAGATGATATCTAGAAGTTATCTGAAACGACTCATTAGCTTTAACAATTGCTTCATTGTAAAAAGCATTCTTAAAGTTAATGAGTCATTCAGATAATATCTGGCCTCCTCAAATTGAGCCAAAAAGTCTGAAGAAATTCTAGAATGCAGAAATACAGATTTGCAGTGCTCAAGAGAAAACTATAGGCACACAGCCAACATTTTGCAAAATATTGGCTGTGTGCTCATACATTTACTTCCTCCAAGTAATGAAACATTTTATTTAAAAGAAATATCAAAGTAAGGCACAACTAGACTATTCGCATGTCAATGTTACTAATTGCTGATCATTCATGAATCATGCTCAGCGCTCTCCCTTAACAAGCAAATCAATACAGTAGCATTAAACAAACTAGAAAAAATATATAGGCTGCATTACAACACCTTGCAGCTCAATGGTTTATAACCTCATTTTTATATATTATTATATATCAATCTATTTAGCTGCAAATGCATCGAAATGGACCCTAAGGGAAGGGTCTTGCACAGTAATTATGGGCTAATCTAATTCTAAATTTGTCTGGCTGGTACATGGTGGTGAAAATTGAAATACAGGCTATACTATAGGTTAAAAATTGTTTTAATTAGTACTTTGAAGATCATCTATTGTGTTAGTGTCTTGCACAATAATGGGTTAATCTAATTCTATTAGTCATCAAGTTGCATTGCACCCTATGCACCCCACTTTATCAACTCACTCTGTCTAATGCAAGATCATTTTACTTGTCAAGGGGAGAGTGCTGAGACTTAAAGAAAGGAACAATTTGTCTGGCTGGTACGTCCTTGGTGGGAGCAGGGTCTTAGCTAGAGGGCCGTGTTGGCCGTGTTATCGCGGCCAAAAGTGGAAAAACACGGCTAGATAAAATTAGCGCGGCTTTACTATTTTTATATAAGGCCATGTAGGTTCATAAAATAAGGTGGTGCTACTTACAACAGACATAATTTCTTCCTATTTACGTCGTAAGAAAGTTTGTAAAATCTACTGTTGTGGTTGAATTGCCAAAAGTGATCCGTGATGTTTTAATATTTTGATGGATAATGGGAACTGTATGGTGTTAAAATGGTTTTAAATACCCCCAAGAGTTGCTGAAATAACTAAATATTTTAATGGCAGTGCGCAATATGAGCGTATGATCGCCTTGTATTTGGTTGCAAAGCATAGAACAACCACAGACATAGTTGTTGTTGGCGAGCATAACTAGAAACGTGATTTTGCTATTCAAGGTAATTGACATGTGCACGCCCTGGTCATTAGAAACACGCCCAAGATCTAAAATCCTAGCTAAGACCCTGGGTGGGAGGTGCCACAATACCATCCAAGGTGGGTGTTATAATTTATGGAATTCAATAGCTGTCATTCTTGTATTTGACCTACTCAGGCAGTTCAGACACAATAATGCTTTACACAATAATGTTTTACTGTCTAGTCTACCTGTCTAGCTTGTGTGTCAGCAGTTTATATATAGTTATTCTCAAAAAAGCCAAACTGACCCAGATTGACACACATTTCTTCTAAGCATGCCTGTCAAATTTTGGGATCCTAGGTAGCGGCGCTACCTGCAAGTGCGGAAGTGCCTGGAGCTAACTGCAATCCTTGGCCAGAAGGTCTTATGCTTTCTTATGTAAAGTTTAAGTAAAGTAGAAAATTTCAATTTTTCCGAATACATTTTGCTGTCGTACTCAAGACGTAAATTCATCAAACAATGCCATCATCAAAACTTCCTATTCTGTGACCAAATTTTATTCATCAGCCGACAATCTTGTTGGCTTGATATATGGAAATGTTCGAGCAATTGGATTTGAGCAAATTTGCGGACACTCAATTTTGACAATATGAAACATAACTCAAAACAATTTCTTCGGTGCCAGGTCCCCTCTCGCAATTTGCAAGCTTCAAGTGAAGCTGGGCAAGTTTCCACCAAGCAGGGCTAACTGCAATTTTTTTTTGGCTACCTAAATATACAGGCATGCTTAGAACTAAGATTAATCAGATTATGGTTACTAAGTAATTTCAGCAGCCAAATCAAGGGAATGAGTATCAACAATAAATTTATATTTGAAAACAACATGCGCTGAGCTAAAACAATTGAAAATAGATGATCATCGACCAATTACAACACACAATGTTAAATATTAACTTTAAAAAATTGCACAATATTTGATTTCACAACAATATATTTGTACAACTGTAGTATCAAACCTCTTGGGCTGGTTAATATTAGACCATCTCGCGTCATACGAAGCAGGCAATTTTAAAACGGAATTCCGATCATACATCAGACCGTATAATTTGGATTTTCAAATATAAAATGAATATGCAGGCTGTAGGAATAGAAAATCGCACGTGTGTGCTTGTCATATAAAACGAGATTACGAAATACCGGTATGGCACTGAAGTATTAACGGTATTTTTTATATGTTTATTTTGATACTTACTTCCTGAGGAAACCATAGCCACGACGATCGAGGTCGTTGTTGATGAACTTTGAAATACAACCGTCACAAGAATGCCAATAACCAGAGCAGCCAAAGGATTGACAAGCAAACTATCCGACGAGAAAACTTCACCGGCGGTTTTGCCACCCAGCAAACGAAACGCTGAACTGAGGAAAGTTAGCGAGCAAATAAATAGATAGATTAAGCCAGTCAGCAAGGCAAATTTCACAACTCCAATGGTGACACGCTTCACTTTCCCGCGAGTTGATAACTCTGAAAATAGTATTTATACAAAAAATGCGCCATTTTTAATAAAACTATAAACATTTGTACAAATCTATCTAAATTGTACTGCACAGCTGACAGCTTCGATTCATTACTGTGGAAAAATTTAAATTAACAATAATAATGATATTTTCCAATACCTCTCCATGGAATCGTTGTATGAGTAAACTCTGGCAGTTCCCATGGGTCAGCTGCCTTTTCATTGATAACATGATCGCCATCATCAGCTGGAGCACACACTGCCGCTAACTCCTCATCCTTGATAAGAATATAAACAAACGTATAACAAATTGATAACTTCTGCTTCTTTGAACCAGGTAAATATAATAATCTATAGCCACACAAACCTTGTCAGGCATGCAGTCGACAGCAGCCATGAATTTCTCGAGTAAATTTTCTGAACAAAGTCCAACTCAGCTTCTATCTCAACATGTGAATGAAGCTAGCGGCGTATATTCGCCGGTATTCTAGCAACTCGCGATTATAAATTCGCAATCTGATTGGGCGACAAATCGTACACGTGGGCAGTGGCATACTGCTTCGGGCAAGACATGTGAAGTCCACGTGCACAGCATGCAAAGCAGACATGCCAGACGTGAAGAGATCATTCAGATCATACGATTCAGCGTCACTAGAAGAAGACAAAACCCAATCAGAAGTCAAGCTGGGTTGGCGTAAGTAAATTAAGAAATACTCATATTTATATGCCCATATATAAATATGCTACAGAGCAACTGTCTGTTTGTTCATAGTTAATATGGTTTACTATGGTTTGTTCAAATATTCACAGCGAGTATTTTCATTCTCCAAAATGAGTAAATGACCAAAAGGGCAAGCCGAATGCCAAGGATATACACAGTCACAGGGAAGCATAGCCATAGCCATAGCCGGGAGGCAAGACGACTCGCATATCGTAATTATACAACGCATTGTACTGTAATTGTCTCCATTGTAAGGAGTAAAACGAACGAAAACGATTACCCAGGTTCTGAGGTCGCGCTTGCACGAAATTGCATCCAGGGCCGTCCTCAGGAAATTCTTCAGGGGGGGTGTAATTCAATTCAACCGACTGGTTCAAAAAATTTTTCCGGAACAAAATTTTTTCGGCGACATCCCCCCCCCGTCGCCAAAAAAATTTCGGTCAGTGTACCATTTTAGGGGTCCAAAAAAATTTTTCCGGACGTACAAAATTTTTCCGGAACATTCAAAAATTTTTCGCACATAGCAAATTTTCAACATTTTTTAACATTTTTTCCAAAATTTTTACATTTTTCCTCAAAATTTTCCTAAAATTACCACCACGTTCTTGCCCTTTGCGCCAAAAATATTTAACCCAAGTAGCAGTTCTACCGACTGAATAGCAGTCCTACCGACTGAATAGCAGTCCTGCCGACTAAATACAATTACTGGGGGGGTGTCACACACCCCCACACCCCCCCGTAGCTCCGGGCCTGATTGCATCTCCTGATCTTGGCACGAAAAATTACATGACAGTACTAATTCATAACTCAAAAATATTTCAATTTCCTCACAAGTCATAACTGTTTCGACTACGCATGTATACAAAAAAAGCCATCGACAAGAAGTTCTACTCATCGCAAAACCAGCAAGCTTGCTGCGAGTGCTTGCACTATAAATTGAAATAAACTGTCAAGCATTGTAGCTGGATGAAAGCACTCGCAGCGAGTCGACTCGCTCGAGCTACAATCCTGGACAAAACCATCTGCGACAGTAAAACATTGCTTTATGGCTTTTTTTACCAGTTAGAGCGGAATAATTTACTCGTTTGCCCCCTCCACCCCCCAAAACAATGTTGGACGTTTTATTCGTATTCTACGAATGCAATCAAGATTGAATGGTGGGGGAAAGGGGGAGGTTTTCTAAATTTGCGATAATATTGTCAAGTAATTGGAAGTGTCGCAGATGTTTTGTCCGGGATTGTCTGTATCTTTCAAATTCAAGAAGCAAATTAAATACCATATGGTCGACAAGGTAATATAACTGACCCTCGTGCAATGCTATGCTTCGATAGCTTGTCAATGTACTTAGTAGTGTATATACCAACTATTTTACAGTAAGAATATTCTAAAATACGTTAATCCATATTTATTTGTGTTCAGGGCCGTAGCGAAGGGGGTATTGGGGGGGAGGGTTAACCCCCCCCCAACTTTTTTAGAATTAACATATTCGGAAAATCGGGTTGGTCATTCGGAAAATTACGGCAGTAATAGTATAACAAAATTTTAGTTGTTTAAACAGAGAAAATATTATAAAATATATTGTATTGTCAGTATCATAAACTGATTTACAAAATCACGGCATTTACATGGTAACATTTAACAAATCGTAGACTCGGTAAAATGTTTTTTGGTTTATTACTTCCCAGGACCGTAGCAACGGGGGGGGGGGAGGGGGCAGCCCTCAATATATCTTTAAAATACTGACAATTGATTAATTTGAAGCGGCTACATTATACCCATGACAAACCGCAAAAAATCATATTACCCATATACGCTTTCGCCCATTTAGTTCTTCTAAATTGTAAGCAAATTAATTGTAAATTTTGACGTGCTAAAACTCTGTTTTCTGACCATCAGAATTCTGTCAAAACTTCCCCCAAAGTCCACGAAGTGGCATTTCAGAGACTCTAAATTTAAAAATTTCCTCGGGCCTTCGGCCCTCGCCACCCCCTTATCAAAAAGAACTTCCTACCGAACTGCACGCTTCTGTAATATGCCTGTGCGTAAAATACGAGTATAAAATACGAGTATTTTTGTTTGTAAATTGCGTTTTCATTTTCCGGATAGAAAACACCTTCGTGGCTTCGTATGCCATGAAATATTCGGAAATTTTTTTCGTCATTCGGATATTTTTGGCCTACACCCCCCCTCCCCCAACTATGCATGCTTAGCTACGGCCCTGTTTGTGTTGTTAGACAGACAAACGCTTAGCTGTTGACTGAAAATATATTGCGTGACCGCCGCGCTAAATGACTAATCCGATTTTGTTATTGTCGTATAATTAATAGCGCATGCGCATTGACGGTGTACCACGGTACAGCGTGAGCCGTGAACATATAAGAATATATATATATATATATATATATATATATATATATATATATATATATATATATATATATATATATATATATATATATATATATATAGTCTATATAACCTTTTGTAGGGTTAAAATGGTACACCGTGGAATATTTTAAAATTATCGCGCTAAATATTGCCTGAAGTAGGTTAGAATACTAAGCAACACACGTTCTTTCAAGTCCATTTCATTGGTTTGTATTACACCTATAACTGGGGATATTATCACAGTCTTAGTGCATTGGTGGTGGTACACCGTTATGTATGACACTGAGAAAAATTACACATTGATTTACCACACCTGGAAAACGTGTGTCAAAATGCATAATTCACATTCATATAGTTGTCACTTGATATTTTAAATATATGCAGTAAATACCAGAAACGTAACTATATGTTAAATTTATTGTCCCTTAGTTTTAGTGGATATCACATACATTTATGTATAGACTGAATGTATAACCTATCAATATATAAGTCGCACAAACCCATACGCTTCGGTATGGGCCTCTCCCTAGGGAACACTGTCCTCGGCTTCGGTACTGGTCTCCATGGACTTACACCCTCTGGTATGTCAGGTGCCTTCCTAGTGGGCCTCGGGGGTTTCTCTCTGTTTAGGTTCACCTCTATGTTGTACCTACCCGGCCCCACCTTTGTTACCACACTGTATGCGAGTATTGTGGGTCTCACCAGTTTCTGCGCTTTGAACTTATCCGCTACACTTGGTCTCTTGGGTTCAGCTGTCTTTTGTCTTAATAGCCTTTCAGCTACAGTCTCTCTCTTGGGTTCGGAGATCGTCTTCTTTGGTTCAACTGTCTTCGGTGGCCTACCCCTCTTCTTAGGTATCTTGGGTTCTTCCTCAACCTTGGCCTTTGGAGGTCTGCCTCTCTTCTTTGGTATCTTGGGTTCTCCGTCTACCTTAGCCTTTGGTGGTCTGCCTCTCTTCTTCGGTATCTTAGGTTCTCCCTCTACCTTGGCCTTAGGAGGTCTGCCTCTCTTCTTCGGTACCACTGGGTCCCGCTCCGACTTTATCTTTTCTACTTCCCTCTGGATGATCCCTGAGTCGGTCTTCGCTGTACCACCTGAGAACTCCGGCACTCCTAGTGTTCCTCTCAGTCTGTCATAGGCTAGGGCTATCAACTCGGCCACTTCCCTTTGACGCTCTGAGTATTTCCATTGTGGTGCGGTTCCCTTTTTCCTTTTCGGTGCACTACTCACGAACTTTCGCGAGGTCTTATCACTATGGGATCCTCATCTATCCTAGACCTTATCGGGTGAGGGATCTCTATGAAGTCCTGCACTTCTCTCTCGAACTCAGCGCTGTCCTCCGGTATATTTCCTCCGACGTGACTACCAAGTGCTATTAACTCTTCCATGCTAATCTCTGATTTTGTTGAATTCATTTTTCGTACTCTCTCCTATACTATATGTACCGAAAAAAATTGGGGGTATTTTCTGGTTAATTAATTTTGATTTTCTTTATATTTAATTATATTTAAGTATTTAATTATTTATGATTTAATTATATTTAATTATATTTAATTATATTTATATTTAATTATATTGTTCAGGCAGTGATGCCTCGTGAGTGCCCAAGGTTATTCATGCTTCTGTTATGTTACCACCTGTGCGCTCCATCCATCTGTTGTAGTACCTACACCCTTCGGGCTTCCATCCAAGCTCAACAAAAACTTTCCCATACAGACGGTCCTCTAGAGCGTTAACTATCTTTGCTGTCCTGATGTCCTCAGGAGGGTTTCTAAATTCGATTCTATTCATACTTGCTAGCCTAAGCAGGTAGACCTTGTATCTTACTATGTTGCGGCCTCTCTGCAATCGAAGTCTCTGTATACATCTAACTACCTTCTGGAACTGATTCCGTAGTATGGCTCTGTCTGGGTTATCTACATGTTCCAGTAGTTGTCTTCCAAACCAACGTACCCTATTATGTGAAGTCTTCTTCTTAAGCTAGTCGTCCTTATTATAGTTTTAGCTGACATAGTGCGAGAAGTCGTTCATCTCACAGACTCCACATTCTGTACATGTGTCGGCCCCATCTAGATCTATTATAATGATGGATTTACTTCCACACTCACTACATATAGGATCGTATGGGTTTCTCCTCTTTATTCTCCCCTGTACGTACTTCCTTACTGCTGTCTCTAGTTCTTTCATTGTATTTGTCTTCCTGCCTACCTTTTGTATTTCCTCCGGTGTTACCTCGCATAACCACTCCATTCCCCTATACTAATAGAGCTGTAAAAAATACTGTTAATTTATCATAGCATTAAGTAGGTTGCCCCTCCCACCGCTCCCCCTACAAGTAAACCAAAGAGTGCCATGTATTTTTCCATTTCGGGGCTAGGTTTGTAGTGGTTGCTTAGTTGCGGTTTCCTTGGTAGGTCTTACGTGTTAGCTCACCGATTTTCCTAACTAGCTCCAGTGATTGGTTCGTTGACTTGATATCACTATTTGCTTCAGCTAGTTCTTCCCTTAGTTGGGCTATCTTGTTTCTCCTATCGGTTACCTCTTCAAGGTACTTCTCTCTTTTCAGCTGTGAGGGTCTCCATAGCCATGTTATGTCTTTTGGCTTCCTCAGCGTATCCGTTCTTGTCAAACATCTTAAATAGGTATCCTGCTCCTGCAAAAGCAAATGCATTGAAGAGTCCTCCTGCAACTGCCCCAGCCATTGTATAATTCTACCTAGGTTTTGAATGGATCATCTGGTAGATGCTTCTTTTCTTTCAGGTAAGAGACCAGTAGGTATGATAGACTAACTGACACCGCTAACTTCAACATTCCTTTCACATTCTCTGGGGTACCTAAGGGTTCTTTCAATATTTTCTTTGATGCCATTGATATACCAACTGCTCCTGCTGTAAGTAACACTGCGTCGTACACTTCCTTGCTCATCTTTGATTCTGTACTCATCTTGTTATAATATATAGTATGTTTAATGTGTCACCAAGGGTGTCCATAGTGGATCTGTCAGGCTGCTTTTCTATTGTTACAGTTGGTGGTGTATACTTAAGTTCAAGTGCTTTCTCTTCCCTTTGGTTCATCCTGAATGTTATGACTAGGGTGATGAATGCAATAGCTATCCCTACGTATGTGATCATGCTGCTACCACTAGACGACTCATCAGATTCCGCCTGTTTCTTTTTCCTCTCCTTGGCTATCTTACTGATTGCCGCTAATCGCTTCCCTGCAGCTACTCTCCTAGGGTCCTTCTTCTTTTCACTTGTTACTGGTACTTGAGTTTGCTCAGTTTTATCTGCCATTCTACTTGTAAGATACCTTAGGTTTTACTGGGTTTCATCTTACGAGATATCTTGAATTCTACTGGTGAGATAATTAAATTTTGCTTGCAAGATAACTCAAATCTACTGGTGAGATAACTGGGATCTACTTGTAAGATAACCGGTGAGATAACTTGAATTTGCTTGTGAGATGTCTCAAATCTACTGGTGAGATAACTTGAATCTGCTTGCAAGATAACTTGAGTTTGCTCACAAGATGCTGGCCGGTCTGAGTGGATTGCTTAAAAAATGCCCGACATATGCTGCCGAGCATCTTTTAATTTTGTCTTTACACTATTTTGGTAACTGCTTAGTATTTGTAACCTGTTAACTTAGGTCGGTAGCATGCTGTTGCTTCGCTTAGTTTCTGCTTAAGTATGTTACATTGCTTTTTCAGGTTTGTGGTTTCTTTCTTATGCTTCACTGTTAGATCTACTCTGAAGTACTCATGTATCTTAAGTACAAGGTTTGTGTAGTCATTGTAGAACGTTGTTTTGTAACCTAGTTGAGTTAGCCTTCTAAGCCGGCCCACTTGGTTTTCCCTAATCTCACCGGTGCCCTTAGGGGTCTTCAGTTCTATTGCAAATCCTGTGTAACCATTCATGGGATTTGCAATTAGTATATCAGGCTGTCCACCCAGGTAGCCCTTACGAAAGGCGTCACTTCTACGTTGAACAGTATCCTGATATTCACCTAGGCCCGCTATGACCCGAGCGTCTGGGTGATACTTACGAATGTACCTAATGATTGCATAATGGAGGTCAGTCTCGTTGTGTAGCTTCAACTGTTTACCATCGAGGAGCTTAGGTTCTGGTAACTCATATGAACCCGTTTTGCGGATTGATGGAAGTACTTCTTCAAACACCCACTGTTGAAAGGCCTTTGCCGAGGGAAGGTTTGATTTAAATATTAGTTGGTACACCCCCGGTTCCCTTAGGAAAATAGTGTTTGGTTTGAAGTTCCACTGACGCAATGAATCAGTGCGGGTCGTGGGCCTGTCGAGTATTGCCTTATTTTCGTTCCAGACATGGTCCCTGATAGCGTTTCTTGGTTGTTTGTATCCGAGTGATTTTGCCACATCTTTTGTACATAAGAATATCTCTTCCCTGTTCTTCACAGTTCTTACGCTTACATTCAATCCTTGTTTTCAAATATTTGTTCCATCTCTCTATACTATATGTACCGAAAAATTTTGTGTTCTTTTTCTCACATTTCCAGGCGAATTTTGTAAATGTTTGTGACAGTCCTGATGGTATCGTTCTTGAAAGCCTCAAAGTCGTATTTAATACTCTCAATCATGCTTTCAAGTTTATCAAGCCTCTCCTGGTTCCTATCAGTCTTCTCGATCAGTTCGTCAATTATGTCTTCAAATTCTGTTCCTTCCCACGGGTTGCCCCATTCGAATGGTTCTCCGAGTTGTGGCATTCTGTATGTAATAGGATGTGTTTAGTTTCGGTGGTCACCTCAGGTGGGGTCTCCTCTTTCTTCCACTTATATGCGACCACATGCTTGGCTGTTGTGCAGCCCCCTGATATGAGTCCTATGAATGGAATGTTGGGGGATATCGATCGGGTAAGGTATGCTACGTCGTCCTTCAAACGCTTGTCGTTGAGCTGTTCCTCTGACAGTTTCTCTGATGATTCCACAGCATTGAGGCTTCCTAGTACTGACGCAAACTTTGAGATAATAAGTGTTGATAGAAAGTCACCAGCATATGACATTCTCTGTTCATCATAGTCACTGTACAGTTTTTCTACAATACCTTTCTAGGCCTTCCTTATTAAGCTTGCGGATTTCTCTACTGTGCCATCCTTAGATAGCTCAATAAGTTTCTCCCTTTTCTTTTCAGTTTGCGACTTACTTGCGGTGGGCTTCTTCTTTGGTGGAGGTTTTGCGGCTCTTCTACTTCTCTAAGTGCAGCTTCAAATAATTCGTTCTCCGATTCTGTGTCACTTATTGCGGTGCCCATCTATATGTTACGGGTTGTTAACTGGAGAGTGTAAGTGTAAGGGTGGATAAGTAGTCTATCCAGTGCGGTGAACTTTTCATCTCTTAGTATCTTTGTGATTTCTGCGATTGTCTCCTGTGGTACACCATTTAGGTAGTCGTCTGTTATGACCTCCATGTCCTTGCGACTAGGGTTGTAGAATGTGACTAGCCTGGAAATGTTCTTCCGGAATGGCTTTGCCACTGAGGACAATTGTTGTGTAAGTACAATGACAGATAGGTTGTAATGTCTTGCGGAGAATGCTAAGCGAACCAGTTCGGAGACTCTTTTCTTTACAGCTTGACTTGCAGCACAATCGTCCACTATGATGAGGTATTGGTTCCGCGGAAAATGATGGATACCGCCTTGAGAAAATGATTGATCATCTCCTGGGAACAGGGAATTTGAATAACCCCATGATCACTTAGGTGTGTCCAGTTGAGATACGTTGTGTTCCAGTTGATTGTTGGGCATACAATGACAATGTAGTCGAATACTCTGTTGTACTCTGTTTGTAGCATGTCAACTAGAAACTGGGTTTTCCCACTCCCTGTCATTCCGACTATCATCATGTTGAAAGGCGGTTGAGGTGGCATCTCTACGTGTTACCATTAGTATTGAATACTTGAGAGATCTCTGTTGGCAAAGTTAAGGAGAGCATCTGAGACAATGAAAATGTTACACTGAACGTCAGCAGTTGTTGCTTTCTTTGTTATTTCCAGTAGCACTCTTCTCTGGGTGTTCACGATCTTCTTACCTCCTCCAGTGGTATCATCCTGTGTTGACCTGAGATCTGTCACTAGTGCGAACCCGTCTTTGTAGAACTTGTCAATGGTCATGTTCTCGTCAGCCATTATTTTCTCCCACATAGGGCAGAAGAACCTTTTTGCCTCTTCGAAGAACCTGCTTTTGGGTAAGCCTTGGGAGAACACGGAGTTTGGCACACCTTCGACGTTTAACCTGACTTTCTCAAGGTTGGAGTACAGGTACTGCTCAGAATCAGTTCTCACTTTGTTTGTGAATAAGAGGACAGTTGCTGACATGCTTTTCCTTGGGATGTTAATGTTTTCGTTAACAATGGTAAGATCCTTGTCCCAGTTACTTGTTCGCATAAGTGTGACGTGTTTGTAGGACAGTGATCTTCCCGTGGAATACATCCTTGATACCTCACTTGCAAGGACGTCATTCTCGATGGTCGCATACTCTAACTCAAGGTTTTCCAGTTTGTATCCTTCAACCTTCTGTCCTCCTTGTGCGGTCATAATCTCATCTGCTTCTGGGAGAGTTAGGATGTGCAGAGGATTGTTATTCATGGTAAATGGAGTGTAAAGTCCGTGGTCACCTATGATCTTATCAATCGGTTTCTTCAGCTTAGTGCCGTAGATTGACTGGACTAGAGCGTCTGCAACTTTACTGTCATCACCTACCTTTTTACCTGAATCATCCCCTGAGAATAACTTGCGAAGGTTTTCGTTTGCTACACCCTGTTCAATCATCTTCTTCCTGTCTCCTAGTGTGAGACAAAGGTTTTTGTACACCTCGAATAGACTCTTTCCTGAACAGTCATAGTCTGTCTCACCGGCTACCTTTATTTGTAACCGTTTGGCTAGAAGCTTTGATGGGTTGTTATTGAAGCAGCTTTTAGTGTTAGAGTTTTTGAAGTCAAAGAGGAGGGCAAGTGATCCTGGGACTAAACAGGAGGAAGGTTTGAGTTTCGGTATATTGGTATATAACTCTTCCCCAGGACTGCTCGTTGTTGGGTTAAATGTGACGACACTTCTGGTGCGCGGGCCTCTGATGGTAGTCATGCGGCTCCTCCTGAAGCCAGGTTGAAGTTCCATTTCTGTGATATTCATGTTTGTATATATTATGTAATGTTTAGCTGTAAGCATAGAGTAGCCCCACTATCATACATGCAGCGACTATCCATATATTATTCGCAGCTAACTCTACTCCATCTGCTATCTTCTGGAATACAAATGGTAGTCTTATTTGGCCTCCTTCCATCTTACTGATCCGTTTATCGAGCTTTCCTGTTGAATCACTAACTTTTCACAATATGTTCCTAGTTGCAGCTATCAGTCCTACAATTACGGTGGTTGTGTAAATTAGTACAGCTGATAAAATGCTTGCGTTTTCCCTTGTCCATATCTTGAACAATTCTAGTTTCCTGTTGTCATCACGTTTGATGAGCTTTCTCCTTTTCACCTTATCTCTCGGATTTAATAGTTTATTCAGACTGGACTCTCTTTGGTAATCACCTGATAGCATTCTGATGTACCTCAGTTCTTCTGACTTTTCTTTAAAACTGTCTTCGTCTAGGTTTGATAGTATCATTTCGTTCAACAGCTTGTCTCCCCTATCCAGTAGCTCATGGTATGATAGTTCGAATAAGTCAGGGAATCTTTCTGCTAGTTGCTGTCGTGTAAGGTCCTGCTGTTGTTCGCTTTCATGCTCCTCCAATAGCCTTCTCCTTCTTAGTTCATTTACGTATGCAATCTCCTTTTGAATATCTACCATTTCCTCATTGGTTTCACTTTCCCTGAGATCCTTATCAAGGTACAATAATTCGCTATCTAAAATTTCTATATCCATGTCATCGTAATTTGGATACCTTTCTTTCAGCTCCTCCATTCTCTGATCATCGTATTCCCCAGGATCCGCCTCCCTAGCTAACCTACCTCGTGTAATAGTTGTAGACCATCAAGGCTGCTGCTATATCTAATACCCATAAATTTGATGCTAGCCATGCAATTCCCTTTGCACCCCACGACAGTGCTGATGCGATTGCGTTGAGAACTGGTACAAGAATGGGACCTGCCTTCTTAGCTACAGGTTAGCTAATGCTTTGGCTACTTTGCTTGTTGCCTTTGCTGTTCCTACGATTGCTCCCCTGACTTGAAATTGATGAATCTTTAAATTGGCAAGTTCATATTGAAACCATTTGTAAGAAGATAAGTGCAAGTCTGGGGGCGTTAAAGCGGATTCGAACTTTTGTACCCCAAAACACATTGATCCTGATGTATAAAGCCTTAGTGTTACCTTACTCAGACTATTGTAGTGAGGTTTGGGGCTGCCTAGGTAAAACCCTCTCTGAAAAACTCCAAAAACTGCAAAACAGAGCCGGTAGGATAATAACCTTCTCC
>CACRXK020003750.1:23343-34738 GCA_902702795.2 Paramuricea clavata | reverse complement strand
AAATTACGCGACCTCCCTGAAAAATACTCTTACTTCAAATGTCAGTTTTATGTCACAAAAACTGCTAAAAATAGCAAACGTAAACAAACTGTCAAAAGATATTTTAAACCGTATTTAATACCAAAACTGAACAAAAATGAGTTAGATAACTTAGATATACAAACTAAAGCACAATACAAACCATCACAACAGAAATATGTGTCGTGAATAACTTTTAAAGTTTGAAAAATAACAATTTATCCTGGAATTTAGCTGTCAGTATAAAACACGCGCGCTAGACTATAACGGTGATGTTATGATTTTGTTTGTGCTTAAATTTTGCAATAATTCTCACTAAAATATCTTGAAAATCATTGTAAGCCTGTTTATATAAAGCATACAAAGCATATACATCGACAAGGAACCGCAAAACTCAAAGTTTAAACTTCGTGACCGAATGACATAAAACTGACATGTCAACTCTAGCATTTTCGTCCTTGGTCGCGTAATTTTGAAAACGGGTGTAAGGATGTTGTTGCAACTCGTATACATCCAACTACTCATAATTATAATCTTAGGTCCGAATCAAGCTGGTCACTCCAAACGAACACAGAACGGTTTCAAAATTTTATAACTGTTAAATATAATTATTAATGTATTATTGATTTAGTAGTACTCGTGTATATTCAGGTACCCAATTATAATTTGTGGACAGATTTAAACTGACTATTCAGAACGAACATTGAACGGTTTGAACTCAATTTTATCTGTAAATTTAATTTTTAATGTATTTACTTATAATCATGTAATTCAGTCTCTACTGCAATGTGATTAATTAAACAGATTATTATTATTATTATTCGTCGGAGGCCCTAACTTCCCGACGACAATGCTTATATTTTCAGGTTTTTCAAAAAAAAAACATAAAAAAAGAAGAGACTGCTTGGCAAATTCGAGGCCATTGTATGTTAAATATCCAGCCGCTGACCTGACCTGATTGGATCGAGGACGGGGGTCACAGAACACATGGGATAAATTGACTGCCACTCTGCATACACAACGCTAGAGATTGAGCCTCGCATAGTTTAAATAAACAACTATGGCTACAAGAACGGTTGCTAGAATATTTAATTATTCTATGACTATGCCATCTTAAAGTGGAACATTAATTCTGTAGAATTTATCCAGAGTTGTGATATTCGATGATGATCTATGTTACCATACCGCCATTTTCATTGTAGATTGCTGGTGTCCTGACACTTCCCTTTGATGTCGTAAAGACTCATCGTCAGATTGAACTTGGTGAAAGTAACTTTGGTTAGTGTTTAAATCCAGGGTGTATAAAAAAAAACTACACAGTTAGAAAAAGTTCGCTAAAGTCAGATGCGCGCGACATTTGCGAAAACTTTCAGTAAGCTATATGTACTTTAACGTTCTCTGGTAGCGTTTTTAGAGTAGGAAGGCTGTTACCAACCCAAAAAAAAAGGCCTTGCGCAAAAACATTTTTCATCAGAAACAAAATTTAATCACACAGAGTCAAAATATGGACTGTCTTGCACAAGCTATCAAAGTTTCAAGAAATTTGGTGCACGCGTAGGCCAACGTGAGATATTCAAAACCTGCATTTTCTCCCATTTTGTTAGTTCAAACGCGATTTCTTTGCATGATTTCAAATTAATTTTATGCATGCTCGGATGTTTGCATAAATTACAGTACGAAATTCGCAAGCCAATTCCCAAAGGTCCTTTATAATAATAATATAATAATAACTTCACAAAATTATTGACATGCATTGTTTATTTTCAAACAAAATCATTCTTCAACATAGGAGGGCACGTTGAAGATTGATTTTGTTTGTAAATAAACACTGCATGTCAATAATTTTGTAAATAAACGCTGTTAATAACTCTAGAACCTTTGGGAATTGGCTTGCGAATTTCGTACTGTAATTTATGCAAACATCCGAGCATGCATTAAAATTAATGCAAAGAAATCGCGTTTGAACTAACAAAATGGGAGAAAGTCCAGGTTTTGAAGATCTCGCGTTGGCCTACGCGTGCACGAATTTCCTGAAACTTTGACAGCTTGAACGCAGGGCTAGAGGTGGGGTTAGGGTGGGGGTCAGGTATCAGCCCTGATACATAATAATAGGGGTCACACGAAGTATATACCCAAATCTGGACCTCACTAAGCCACTCCAATATAACTAAGCAGCATCGTGCAAAAGACGACAGGGGAAAACCGGCAGTGTGTTAAGTTTTTATTTGCTCGTCTGTCTATGCCAATTCTTACTATGACAAGTACACTTTTGGGCAAGTGCACTTGTCATAGAAAAAATTGGCAAGGTACAAATCTTGTTCGTCTGCACGGGTCAACAAAGAAAATTTGTCAAAGCAATTTGAGCACTTTGATCTATTGTTGTAATAGCCAATATTAAGCAATAACAGCTATCATGGCGGTCGGAAAACCAAAAAATTGTCATAGAAAATTTGTTGACAAATAAAACTTGTCATATGAAAACTTGTCATAGAAAACTTGCTCGTCTGTAACCGGACTTTATACATTAAGAAACTAATATTAATATTAGTTCTCTTATGATATATCTAGTCTTATAATTATAAATGCAGGGAGACAAATAAACGAATTGAGATAACGCTTACTACCCTGTATCAATCAGTAAGAAACTTGCTTGGTCCTGTAGGAATCAGCATTGCAAAAAACACAAAAGATCACATTGCAAAAAAAATTGATGGTTTATTTTATTTTTTATTTAAACGTTTTTAAAGACGCTGTAACAAAGAAATAATAATTAAGATTATATATTTAGTTTTTCAAAACAGTCTTAACACCAAGACTCGCAAGATTTCGCAAGCTTTTCTACCAAGAGATTATGTCACAGTTTCACCAAAAGCGTTTGTGAATTGTGATGTTCTAATTTCGAAATGAGGAAAACAGAACCCTATAAGGAGCTCACAATTCGAAAGAGCCTATAATCCCTGCTCAATTTTTGACCTTCTAGTAGGACAGATCATCAAGTGCTTACTTAATATGTTCCGAACCTTAAGTTTGGATCTTCTCCTTATAGAAGGTATGTTGATGGGGGTGGGAGGGGTAAGTGTCTCATTGTCCCTGTCTCATTTGGGCTTATCCAAGTTGTTTTGCATGCTGATTTACTGCGGATTCAGGTAGACCGTTAAATGCGAATAGTTGTCGCGTTAGTTTTAACGGTTGTACGATGACGTTTCTAGGCAGATTTTCAGACGTTTCTAAGGCGTGGCTTCAATGTTTATTTTCAAAATTTAACCGTTGTAATTACGTTTAAATTTTGAAAATAAACATTGAAGCCACGCCTTAGAAACGTCTGAAAATCTGCCTAGAAACGTCATCGTACAACCGTTAAAACTAACGCGACAACTATTCGCATTTAACGGTATATAGATAAACCAGAATACCATTGATCACAAGGACAAAGTAACATTGTCAGAATAGAATATCTTCAAAACTGAAATTTAAAATTGAAATTGCATAAACACAGTGGTTTTTATTAATACTTCATGTCGTATATTTTTCCAATTTTAAGATCCAAAGAAGAAATTTCCTTCTACGTTTTCGTTGTTGATGAAGCTTCAGAAGGAACAGGGAACTGGGGCTTTATTTACAGGTTTAACAATTTATAGATTTTAATATTTATATTTTACTAATTTTAACATCTATTTATTATATATACCGATTCGAGAAATGATTGCCGCCAGTGTGTTGTCTGCCAATATTCAGTTTAACCGACATATTGTAATTACAACTTCGACACTTCGTTAGCCAATTCAAAAGCTTGGATAACTCACATACGTTGTAACTACTGTATACTATTGTTATAATTAACAAAAGTATAGAAAGAAGAACATGCATCTGTTTCATGTATTCGTACATGTTGCATGGGATTTGGACAATGGTTTTGCCAAATCGAGAACAAATTTTAAATACCCAATTGGCAACCTTGATACATGGCTACTATTGTACTGCCCCATGCCATGCAATTTACTATAAAATTGGCTAGTACGGAAACAGCGTCAATCATTGTAGTGATTGTTGTTTGCCATGCATATGCATTGCTTTTTTTAATTTTTTGAGATGTCGTTATACTTCGCCGAAACCAGTTTATTATTTAATGTTTTTTTATCAGTTATTGTTAAATAAAATAATTATTTTCGTTATCATGATTACCAGGCCTGCAAATTACTGCCACCTATCGGACATTGTCCGACATCAAACCTTTTTGAGTACAGGATATGCGACCACTGATTGGGCATCTTTGTGATTTGATTGAAGCTTACATGAGGAAAAATTTGAAAAGTGATCGGAAATTATCACGTTTGTTGCACTTACTGATTATAAATAGCATTCTATATCAACGAGGTCCTTATTGACAATTGTCCATTGTCTAACAATACCTGGTAAATGTCTGAACATTTTTCGTCTTGGCCGGATATTTTTCCGTCGCAGCAAATTATTTGCTGGCCTTGAAATAATTTTGTTAACTACAGTTGTGTTCTCTTTTCTAGGAATTACTGCTCGTGTCGCCAAAATTGCCCCAGCATGTGCCATAATGATTACGTCATATGAATACGGCAAGGCATTCTTCAGACAGCGGAATGAAGCGGTGGTTTCAAAGCAGCTACATGGCTAATTTAGAACATATATACGCGGGAAAGGATACAAAATGCATTCGTGTTTATATGATGAATTGTCATGGCAAGAAGAACAATAATGAAGGCATTTTCATATCCTGCATGTTATCAATTTATATAGGAACACTAAATAGTTTCAACGAATGCACCGTTATTTCACTAATATTTGTCTCCAGACTCTAACTCAATATTAACATTTTTACATTCGATCAGATGCGTCTGTGTAAACAACCATTTTCATACTACGGTCACACGGGTCAGGACCATAGATATCTTATATCTATGGACAGGACTAATTCGGAACCGTACGCAAACATGTTCCGTTCCACTTGTTCACACGCATTTCACTCGGCTGGTATTCGTCCGATTTCATTTGTGTCTTGTGGACGCATAGATATAACAGTCGTGCAAATGTTGACAACGGTTCCGAATTCGTATGTCCCTGTGTGAACGTATAGACGTACACTGTATAGTCTTGGGAACAAACACGAACAAATTATAACACAAGCTATGTTTACATTTCCATACATCGGTATACAATAAGTAGAAGTAGAGTAGTTGTGTTAACATTTTTTAAGTTGAATGTGAATATTTCAAGAAATGTTCTGAAGAAAATTTGCTGGATAAATTCAGCCGTCATTTTTAATCGCTCACGGAGATCTGCCTGCCTGGGATTCGGATCTGAACATAGTCTTTCGAGACATGGTTTGGAAACTCAAACTTCGAAGCGGCTATAATGAGCTGGAAGTTTATGTTGAGCCGTACCTTACACCGTGCACATCCTTTGTTTTAGGTTTATTAATATTTAAACAGCATGGTTGAATGACTGAACTGAAACGTTGCTATTGGATGATTCGTTCATTATACTTCAGTATAATGTGTTCATTGACCGTGCACCGTGCACAAAACTGCATAAACGCGAACAAAAAGATAGAACAAAGACTTCAGCGGAGTTTCCAAGCCATGTTTTGAAAGACTATATGATCTGAAGCGGCGATTTGTTTCTCCTATAGCACATCCATAGTGATACTGTAACTTCATCTGTTGTGAAAGCGACTATCGCACACTGACAACACATCGGGTGAAAATGCTCGAACATACCCACATGCATGTCCATAGTTTTTAGTCGCAATCCAAAATCTGATCAGCAGCTTGGGCGAGTTCCTCAAGATTTGGTTTTCTTGGTATGACAAATG
This sequence comes from Paramuricea clavata, assembly GCA_902702795.2. Taxonomy (NCBI): domain Eukaryota; kingdom Metazoa; phylum Cnidaria; class Anthozoa; order Malacalcyonacea; family Plexauridae; genus Paramuricea; species Paramuricea clavata. Next base: position 28,878 of record CACRXK020003750.1, on the reverse strand, counting down.
GTGGGTGGCATTCAAATTCTTTAAATAATTCGGACGGAGCTCGACAAACAAATTCTATGCAGTCCATGGAGCGAGGAGCGTCTTCATCTGGACCTTTCAAGAGCAAACAATGAAATTAATGGGTTAGTTCGGTTTAGGCTCGAAAAAGAAAAGAACATGATGGCCTGACAAACTATTTTGAAGATTTTCTTTTTCACAGATCAGATACTATAGCAAAGTCATAGACTCTAGGCTAGTCAGGTCAGCAATTTCTATTTTGAACTACCAAATGATCATGATGAATGTAAATTTTTACCAGCATTTAGTAATTTATATAGTTGCTGTACTAAACTATACTACTTGACGAATGAAACCATAGAATATTTTGTAGAATTCTAGAACCGTAGTCGTAGAATCAGTATAGAGTGTGGTATTTCGCCTGCCATGCAATCTGTGATTATTTCGAGTCCTGGTTAGTTCTCCTGGGTAGTTTTTTTCCTTCATTTGTATGCGTTATGTCATTCATTAGCTAATGTAGTAGTGACATACTGATATTAGTAACTGTTAATTTTTCTGAAATTAGACTTTCAGAATTTCGGTACATTTCCAAGGCAGTCCCGCTAGTGGCAACATGCTAAGCACGTAACTGGTACAGCCTTGTACCCAGGCGCAAATAACGTACTAAAAATAGCAACACTACAGTGTTTTTATATAGATCAGTGGCTAAGATGAGTGGGGGTGCTTGGGGCCACTGATCTATACGAAAACACTGTAGTGTTGCTATTTTTAGTACGTTATTTGCGCCTGGGTACGAGGCTGTACCTGGTATAAAATACATTGGATCAAAGTTGGTCGGATTTGGTACAGTTGGTATCAACCATGATATTACAGTACTCTTCCTGGCATACTGATCTTGAAGAAAACCGCGTATTTGAGCATAATACAGAGATTCGTCAATATCTTGTAACGATACTATGTCACCAACTTGGTACAGGATTCCCTGCAAAAAGCATGAAATTATGAGGAATACAGTAAATAACGTTCGGATTTAGGCTACTCACACTTGATGCATACAGGGTACATGCACTGTGAAAACGTACCTTAAATAACCTTATTTTTGTTTTCTATATTTATATCTTGTAAACTAAATTAAAGGGCCCATTGTAATTGGTGTTAAGGCGTTAAGCTGTTGTGGTGTCCCAGCTTCTTTAATAGAGACCTTACGATTTTAGGACGGCAACGGCTACTAATACAATAGATCATTGAAAAGAATTGAGTAATTACAATATATGCCGAATAATTTAGACATTGTCCTCGCTCTGTTTACAACGCCAAATCACAGATTTTCACGTCTTGATACTACGGCTGCATTTCAAGCCGCAACATGTGTAACTTCAAACTGGGTTTAGCAGAACTCTTCACGACCATAAAACCCATGATGTCTTCAACTTCTAAAACTGTATTAAATTCATACTGTACGATTGATAATATAACACGAACTATCTTTACTACCATTTATTTGAAGGAGTTTGTTTTGGCCGTTGCCGTCCTAAAATCGTAAGGTCTCTAACGTCATTATTTTTACGACGTTTGAAAGCAAAGCACAATAAATAAAGGAATAGTGTATATGACCCTCCTTACACATTGTGTTTTCCTGTTGGAACGAGACTACAGTATGTACATGGAGTTGACATGGCAGTGTCCAGTCCCCCTGATTGTTTACAGTCTGCCTCCTCCGCAGGCCCTCGTTGTGTCATGGGAAGGTCATGATTTCGAGAGGGCCTGCGGAATCTTGTAAAATGAATAAATGTTATTTTGAACCTGCTTCGTTAAAGAAGGCAGTTTTATTCGTGCAACGTTGGTGTGGACAACAAAACTTATCGTTAAAAAATGCTTCCTTCCACGTCCTTAGAGTCGCCAGTTTAATTTACAAGTTTCACACCGCTTTTTTATATCTGTTTATATTCAAGATTATGTAGAAATTTACTTGCTGACGGGACGCCGGCGCCATTTTTTTTACAAGATTCCGCAGGCCCTCGCCAGATCGTGACCTTCCCATGACGCAACGAGGGCCTGCGGAGGAGGCAGGTTTACAGTGTGCCCAAATTAGGCATATCTACAGCTCTGACTCTAGCCCTTACAGTCTAGTTTTGAACTTGGGCAAAACACCATAACACCAATATTAAATATTAGCAATAACTTACTAATTGAACATTAAATTTCTGATACAGCGTTACTTAGATTCTCAATTACAAGTTGAATTAATTCCTGAATTTACTGTACAAGTTGTTTGTATATTATCAATGTTATAATCTTACAAACCTTGTAGAATAAGCTATCTGATGCAACAACAGTTGCTTCAACAACTGGGGATCTTTGCGGCTAGAAAAAGACAGTATATAATTGACATTTATATATTGAATAAAATAGGTTAATATGTTCTATTAATGTATTTACCAAAATACACTTCACCTTAATTGGCAGGACTGTACAGGGTGTCCCAAAAAAATTAACACTATAGAAATTATCCTATTGCCTGGTAATTAAAAATGTATACATTAAGCCTGGTTTCCATATGGTCATAATGGTCGTAAAGATTGTGTCACGATCTTTCTCAACAGCTGAAATACTGTAATAATAATAACACTGACAACAGACAGTGATTATAAGTTATAACTAGAGAATACTTATGATTTATATGTGGTTTACAGGTAGGAACTATTATAATCTGGCCGTTGAGAAAGATTGTGACTCTATCTTTACGACAGTTACGACCATATGGAAACCAGGCTTAAGATTTAAGAACAAAGAAAAGAAAGGATCAACGACAGTATACAGTACTGTATCTATATACAACAATTATGAGAGTTCTTTGCTATTTGCATAATTGCATTGGATTATTTGTACTGATACTTTTTTGATCAAGACTTTTACTTACTGTAGATTGAATCAATGGCAAAGCTACAATAGACATACCAACAGGTCATGCTATGCAAATGTTTAATGATTTGCATTATTCAAACATTCAGAAATACATTATTTAATTTATCTTTAACTTATTTAGGCAGGTTTAAAAACCAGTTGCCAATGGCTAACTTCGCCACTGGATTGAACGGAACGCTTTGCAAAATAAGTGATCAAGAGTAGCATAGAGGAAAGAGTCTGGATGTTAAAGTACAGGTACAGGCTCTTGGTATGATATTAGTGGTACACAAGAACTTGGTTCCTGCCACTCAGTCCTAAATATAAAGTTCCAACCAGAAGTGATGAAATCATGAAAACTGCACAGCCGGAACCGGAACTCTGTCTTCATTAATAGGAAAAAACTATTTGATTTACTGATGAACATTGACCAAAAATTTGCAGAACAGATCACATTACCGGCATCATTTCATTACATACCAGGCTTCGAACATGGATAATTTAAAGACTTTGGATGGTGCATACTAATTAGTATTTTTTATCATTGATACTTCAACTCACAAATCATTTGAAAAATGTTAGTATCTCACCCAGTACCTGCTTCCCACTGATCTGATGTTCTATATACAGATTATTCTTTCATAACAAGAATAAGGACATCTTATTATGTTTCTTTGTTGGTTAATTTTCCATTCTCAAAATATTTTTAACAAGATGCTCTATTAAGCGTTAGTCACTGGGGCTATTGCATAAGCAGTGATCTGGAAAAACATGACTGAGATCAGTGACGTAGCCAGCCCGATAATTTAGTCCCGCTATGCAAATTCAAAATTATTATTATTATTCATTTCTTTAGAAATTGATTGTTTTCACAGTCAATGAACACAAAAATATTTGCATAGCGGGACTAAATCGTCGGGCTGGCTACACTACTGACTGAGATTAAGGTTGCTACCTTTTGTATGTTTATGTCTTCATATGGAGTTGTTTTATTAGTTTAATATGGAACCTTTGTCACCTTAGGATCTAAACTTTAAAGGGAATTTCATAGGGAATTTCTGAGGACATTATTGGCAAATAATGACAAGAAATATCAATATATCAAAGTTCATCAAACTTGATGTCATTGTTTTTAAACTAATGTCCAAAAAGTTCAGAAAATATGCCCTAAGCTTCAAAACAACAAGTTTTGGTGAGAAACTGAAACTAAGGCGTTTTTTCCAGAATCTAAGGAATTCTTTAAAAAGTGGAAGTGTAAAGTTCTGCTGCTCTGTTTACTCTTAGAATTGCATTTTTGGCAATGTCCATTTTGTTTTGGCATGGCTTTTGTCAAATTACTGTAGTTCTAATGTACAAACGATAGTTTTTCTCACAGATGATTGTTGGGTTTCATGCCCAATTTAGCAGTGGCGGCACCAGGGGGGGGGCCCATTTTTGGGGGGCCCCATTTTGCCCCCCCCCCCTCAAAAAAAATTATTAGTCACTAAGAGCGACTAAAGGCTACACAAGCGTTTTGTAGTTATCGGAAAATGTATGGCTTATAAGACAAGAATTAATAAGTTGTCATTATTCATTAGTGAATGCGTGTATACATGAAACTGTTTTTTACAGTTTCAATATTAGTTTGTAAATCTCTGAATGGTAAAACTTGCCAATACTCCAATAATACGTTCCAAAAAAAGACAAAAAAGCTTTAGTTTTGCAGAGTTAAATTCTCAAACGTGTAAGGCATTAATAAGATGAAAGTATCACGAAATTATTTGAATAAACCACATCGCATATATGGGGGGCGAATGTCCTAAAGAGGGGCGATATTCCTAGGGTATTCGCCCCACCCCTCTGGGAGGCGATATCGCCACGTTTTGAGGGGGGGCGAATCTCCTGGGGGGGCGACCTTTTCAAAAATTCTATCTTGCCCCCCCCAAAATTTGAGTTTGCCCCTCAAATGCCCCCCCAAATTTGGAGGCCTGGCGCCGCCACTGATCCTGTCAAATTAACATTGCAGCGTGAAAACCAAATTAAAAACCTTCTATCCTCATTGAAGAAATCTGAATCAATCACGCAAGCAACCTATAAACAACTCTATCCTACTGGCTCTCGCATTGGTATCTTATACGGACTTCCGAAAATACACAAGAATAATATTCCACTTAGACCAATTCTATCATGTATTAATAATTATTCTTATAAGATTGCCAAGTTCTTTGTTCCCATTCTAAGTCCTATTTGCTCTAGCCCCTTCATGGTTCGTGATTCTTTTTCCTTTGTGCAGGAATTGTTAAGTCTAGACTTTAATTCCGATAATCTTGCCATGGCTAGCTTTGATGTCACGTCCTTGTTTACTAATATCCCACTGGACGAAAGCATTGAAATAATTGCCGATCGCTTGTTTTCGAATGCCATCCGTTTTCATGATCTCACTCGCTCTGAATTCAAACAACTTTTGAATTGTGCTGTCAAAAACTGCCATTTCTTGTTCATTGGTTCCCTATATCAACAGGTAGACGGCGTAGCAATGGGCTCTCCTCTTGGGCCTCTATTTGCTAACATTTTTTTATCTTTTCATGAAACCATTTGGCTTAATAATTGCCCTACCAATTTTAAGCCTTTACTATATCGCCGATATGTAGACGA
>CACRXK020003750.1:0-23323 GCA_902702795.2 Paramuricea clavata | reverse complement strand
GGGGGGCAACCTTTTTAAAAATTCTATCTTGCCCCCCCCAAATTTGAATTTGCCCCTCAAATGCCCCCCCAAATTTGGAGGCCTGGCGCCGCCACTGCAATTTAGAGGCATAAATACCAACATTTTTAAGAGACCTGTGAAATTGGCATAAAAAGCATCCGGCATCTTGAATTTTGATCCAATATTACTGGCTTACATGAATTAAACGCATTGGTCCAGTTTGCAGAATGTGGCACATTTCCATGTGATCTCGGGTGTGCTAAACCAGATTTCTGAGGTTCAGGTGCGTTTGAAATCATCAGGTGCGCACCTGAAAAGTGGTTTACGTAAAAATCACCCCAAGTGCAACTTTCTTACTGCCCAAGTGCAGAATCAATCTACTTTCTCTGTCTTACAACGCTACAAATATGAAATGTTAAAACATCTGCTAATCTCTGTCTTCCTACAACTCAATTTCTGGGTGGCTCTGTATTTAAGGGTCTTCCAACGTCACTGTCTCACTCAACCGACCCAAGTGCACCTTTAGCACTGAGGTCAGGTGCGCTATTTTGAAAGAGAATTTGCCCTCGGGTGTGCTTGTGCCACGTTCTGCAAACTGGCAATTGGTGACCTATCAAAACCAAAAACTTAAGTCACTTGCCCCAGCAACTAATTAATGTGTGTGTTACTTCTGTTGTACATTCTGCTTTGATTTTGTTTTTAGCATGGTGGTAGGCTGGTTAATAATTAAAGTTATTTTTGTAACATATGCTTTTTTAGATTAGATCACAGGTTTGGTAAATAAACATTATTACTGTAACTAATTATAGCTATTTATAGCTATAATTAGCTTACAGTAATGTTTATTTCCCAAGTTCCGGTTTGACATATTTAGGCTCTTCCTTGATGGTTACTTCTCGCCTCTTGTTTCTTTCGCCTCGCAAAGAGCCTCTGGAACCAGGGTATATAAATCTCTAATGACATCTTGCAAAGCAAATTAGGTAACTCTGATTTAATTGTGGTTAACTCACATCACATGACCATGTCTAAATTTTAGAAATCAGATAGGGTCCTACTAAATACTGCCCGGAGCGCCCGGGAGTGCTCTGAAGCGCCCGACACCGCGTGAGAACGCCCAGGGATATATAAGATGGTATAAATCAGTGCACGATCCTGTTTGAGTCAATATGAGGCTTAATGAAAAATAATATTAAAAGTGATTTTCAACCAGCCTAGCAACAAGCGGTAAAAGCGCGGTCGTCCACGCAGGAAGTTGTGTGAAACATGAGCTTATATTTATTATAAATGTGAATATTTGCTGTTATTAAATTGAACTAAAGTTAAAATAAAAAATTAAGACTAGTCAGATTGTCTTAATATATCAACTGCTGAGGACAAATCAATTGTCGTTTGGCGGCGTTCGAAATTTTTTTGTCATTACAGTGAAAATACAAAAAGTGTCCCACTTCCGCTTCTGTAGTTTGTTGTGATTTACTGTAATTTGTTCTGTTTTTCTGTAGCGATTACCGATTTATCGGCAAATACTGCGATAAAATTTAAATTTCGTACCTTTTATGCAATGAAACTAACGAAAAATGTATTATTTCCCTTTGCTACAAATGATCATATTTAAAAAGTAGAGAAAACTAAGTTTTATTGCAGTATTTGCCGATAAATCGGTAATCGCTACAGAAAAACAGAACAAATTACAGTAAATCACAACAAACTACAGAAGCGGAAGTGGGACACTTTTTGTATTTTCACTGTAAGATTAGATTATTAATATAATGCCTCATAGACAGGGGCGGATCTAGGATTTTTCGTACGTTAGTCAAAAATTTCGTTTCTGAACATTGGGGGAGGGGGTACTTTTGACGAGGGGGGTTGCCAAGCAAATTAATATTTTTATATGTGTTCTGTTTACGAAAAAATGTAACTTAAAAAATTGCTTTTTCGCCGAATGTGAAACAGATATCCAATTCTCATCGAGAAATAGATTGACAAGGTGACTTGTCGTTTTAAAAATTGTTATTTAATCGCATAATTATTCCTTTGACCGGGATGGTAAAAAAAAAGCAATATAGTGATGCAGTTTATAAATAAAACATTTGATTGATTGTTAAGCAGGAAGAGAATTTCCACGTTTAATTCACTGCTCCTCGAGTTTCATTCGTAGCAGAAACATGCGCCATAAATAAGTATTCACAATGGCAACATGATCCATTTTACTTGTTGTGTACATGTTGTAGAGATCGTATTACACAAGGCCATGCTACATTGTCGTGTTCTTGTAGTTTAAAATATTAAATAGGTATAAACGGTGTTATTAAGTAGCGATCTGATTAATATATAAAGTCTACATGCCACAAGAAGCATAAACAAAGTATAAACACACTGAAATTGCCTGTATTAAGCCGCAATATTTATATAAATTGACGGAAATATTATGTAAATTTCGTATTATTATACGTCTTATACGTGTACCCGCCGATATTATAGCATGCATGTGCGTACAGACGCACAATCCACCACAGTATACAACAGTTTTAATGCTATATCTAGTTAAAATAGAATATATATATCTTAAGTTAAAGCCGTACAAAAGATGTTTGTCTTCTCTCGAATGTACTTCAGGATGTAAGATTCCGCACCAAAATTTCGTGCGAGGAAGGCTGCTTATGTTATTCACAACGCTCAATAAATCTTCGGTACACCGTTATCGCTTGTTTAAATCAGCTTTAATATCTTTGACATTTAGTCGATCGTCATTCTCTAAAGCAGCCTTTACAGTTTCGCAAATACTAACAGACATGGCTGGTATTAGTTCAGAATTTCTGATAGTAAATCTTCCCATTGAACTTTAATAATTTGCGGTCAAGCACAAAGTAGTGATCAGAAAGGGCCAGAAACGTCATAGACCATTCCGTGCACTAATGAAGCCTGAATGGTATGATCGATCAAAAAAATCCAGCCAATGGGAATTCAGGATTGTTTTGAATTAGCCAATCAGATAGCCTGTATTCGAGCCCCTGATCGCTTTAGCGATCAGAACTCCCCACAGATCGCGCAAAAATTGAGATAGCCAATCAGATGGCTGGAATCTGACTCAGAGCGTGCAAAACTAATGGGTAAGACCGCTTTTCTGCGCGTTCATGTTCGAAGGCCTTGCTACTGAATGATGTTTCAAAACTGGACTGTTAAACTTTCAATACATTACACTGCGCGAAGCTTGATAACTGGACTGCTATTTTAATTTAACAATTTTCCATTTTTTTGGCCAATTTTTACCTTAGTCGTGTGATCGCTCTGATCACCCCTAGATCCACCCCTGCTCATAGAGACTCGAAAAGGATCGTGCACTGATTTATACTATCTAAATCTTGTATAGGAAATTGCTAGATAGTATACTTCAAAATAAGGTTTCCGTTTTATATCAATTTTTTAAATAAGTTAGGGTTAGGTTAGGGTTATGGTTAGTTTAGGGTTGGGGTTAGGGTTAAGGTTAGTATTAGGGTTTAGTTTTGCGTTCGGATGGTTTTTTCTACGTTATAAAAACGGAAACCTTATTTTGAAGTATACTATCTAGCAATTACCATCTTGTATATCCCCGGGCATTCTCACACGCTCCCGGGCGCTTCATGGCATCCCCGGGCACTCCCGGGCGTCCCCGCGCGTTCCGGGCAGTATTTAGTACGACCGATCAGATAAATTTGATTGTTTGAACTTACTTTTCGTTTAAATAATGTTCTTCTATTACGATTAGCACCGCTTTTCCCTGTTCTTTCACCGTGTCTACCATTACTGCCTTTTCCCTTACTAGATTTGCCCTTTGAAGAGGCTCTACGACCATCTATCTTTGAAGTTGTAGCGCGTTGTGAACGTAAGAACGAGTTGACACGTTTCAAATGGCAGCCATTGCAGAGTGTCTCTCCATTCGCACCTTTCCTCCACATTAGGGACTTGCAAATCTTGCATGCTGCACACTGGGGCTCCCCTCCCATCTGTACGCTTCAAAAACGACGATAAAGTGTTCAGGATTTACTATAATCACAGTTATACTGAATAACTGAAATTTTCTAAAATCTCGAAAAGTTTTAAAATATCCAAAATTAGTAGTTTGCGCCTGGAAGTCATCTGCTCAGCGGTAGCTAAATTATCTGCGGGCATGTACTTCATCTTCACTTTATCTTCAACCCTCATTGATCATATTCACTGTTCATCTGAAAGAAATGTTGCTTCTATCCATATCCCCCCAGGCCCCAGTCACCACTTTCACTCAGCGATCACTTTCCTGTGTTTCTCGTGCGTCGTGCAAATGCTTCTTCAAGGCAGATGGGAAATAAATCCAGCATCATTCAATACTGATCACTATCTAACAGTGGCGTAACGCAACCGCTGGGGTCCCTCCGTCAATCGGCCACTTTGGGCCCCTTTGCTACACTAAAAATAGGCTCCAAAAATTTTTCTCGGAACAATTTATTTTTGGCGACCTCCCCCCCCCCCCGTCGCCAAAACAATTTCGGACATTGTACCATTTTAGGGGTCCAAAATTTTTTCCGGACATACCCAATGAAATTGCAATTAATTCATTCTAGTATCTCGTCCTTTACCTCAGCCGCGACGTACTTAATCCGTCGCAGCTTCGGGAAATTTCTCGACGGATTTTGCCTTTTCCAGAGAATGGTTTTTTTTTATTCAATTCAATTCAATTAATTCAATTCCCCAGAAATGTGCTATCAAATTTTTTAAGGTCATTTTTGTTGGGGGCCCCTAAAGTTCGGGGGCCCCCCGTCTCTGGACACCCTGACACCCTCCCGTTACGCCACTGCTATCTAACCTTAACGAAGTCAATTCCGAAAGTCCCGAAACGATCTACGTCCCGCCCCATCAGCAGTGGCGTGCTGGCAGGGGGGGCGGGTGGCCACCCCCCCCCCCCACTCCAGCAGCTGGCAATTCTTGGGGGGCGCAAAAATGAAAAGGGGGCGCCGATCCCGCACACGCATTCGAAAAAATATAGTTACTTCCGCCAAGAAAAGATGTGTAAGCGCATAGACAACCTGAAAGTGATATATTAAATTACAGACTATTTTGTCTAACCGTATTTGCTAATTTGCTGAAACATGATCACACACGCAATGTCTCATTACCGGAATATTGGTCAGGTTTCGATCACGGGAATTATGCCCTTTTTTGCTGGTATCATGCCCTTATATTATGCCCTTATATTATGCCCTTATATTATGCCTTATATTATGCCCTTTATTATGCTTCACGAATCACGAGAGCGGCGCAAATTAGATAGTTGAAGTTATGATAATGTAAAGTTGTGTACGCAATTTTGTTGTTTGCGCAAGAAACATCATGAGTAATGTAACTAATGAAATAATGCTGAAACGCGCCCTTTTGGCAGCCAGGCAAGGAAACCTTAAAATGCATATGCTTGGAGTCCGTGTGTTATTGTATAAAAGAGCTGTAAGTTGTAAATGTATCCAGATCACTAGATCAGTGGAGAATAGAATTGGGATTAGATTAATCGCTGGAAGTAGTTAGCATTGCATAATTTAAGTACTACTACCAAATTCTAACCAAATTGCAAATTTCGACACGTTATAATGCCGTTTCCTGACCATCAGACTTCTGTCAGATCTTCCCCCAAAGTCCAGGAAATGGCATTTCAGAGACTCTAAATTCAAAAATTTTCGGGGGGGGCATGCCCCCGGACCCCCCTACACAAACCTCGCACCTGCAGCGCTCAGCTCGTGCCTTCCGCCCCCGAAAAACGTAACATTATAGGGGCGCATATTGGTTGACAGCCCACTGCCCCCCCCCCGAAAAATAGTACCCAGCACGCCACGGGCCCCATGGTCCTCCATTTAAGCATATGATGACCCTTCCGATGCACTCGTACAGTGGTATCAAATCTTTCAAAGTATCGTTGATAGACATGTACCTCTGCGGACGAAGAAAGTTAAGTCTTTACAGCTTCCTAAGTGGATGACATCAGAAATTCTCGCGGGAATTAGACAACGACATCAATTGAAATTACACGCACGAAGCGGTGTTATACCATGGGAAACTTTCACACGCCAACGAAACAAAATAACAACCAAATAAAACAAGCGAAACAGAATTACTTCAAACGAGAAATCTATCAAAACAAACATGACTCGAGGAAACTATGGAAACTGATGAAAGATGCAGCGGACCTCAATAAGAACAAAGCAACACCTAATAAGATACTTGATAACACCGATTTGATCACGGATCCAAAAAAATATCGCGAACATATTCAACTCCCATTTCTCCCAAATTGCCAACACTGTTATCAAAGAAACTGCACATCACCAGCCTAATTTCGATGCCTTACGTAATTTTGTGGACACTCGACTTTGCAAAGACCGCCAATTTACAATTCCGTCTATGACTGCTGAATATCTATTCAATGAGATCAACAACTTGTCATGTCACAAGGCAAAGGGAATTGATGCCATCAACGTCCATCTTCTCAAGATCGGCTGCAATGATCTCCTTCCATCGCTTCTGTATCTCTACAACTCCAGCATAACCTCAGGCATCTTTCCAGACCAGTGAAAAATTAGCGAAAATACGCCAATTTTTAAGAAGGGTTCACGCCAAGACAGAGATAACTATAGACCAATCTCTGTGTTGTCAGTACTGTCAAAAATCGTGGAACGCTATTACGGAATACATCTCATAAGCTATCTTAACGATTACAACTTACTTACAAGCTCGCAATTTGGATCACGCCCCTTCATAATGTTACTGCAACTTACGGTCTTACGGACACGTTACCTTTCCTCGCCTTTGTTCTTTCCCGCCTGCGCTCCTTCGCCCAGCGGCTCCGCTCGTGTTCCAAGATCCGCCATGTAAAGTGTAGTGAAATGTATCTCAATATACAAAACAAGTGAAACTCCAAAAATCGATAACATTTTTATTTATCAATTGATTAGTATCTCAATACTAATCGTAATCATAGCCAACAGAAGCCTCTGCGAAGGAGGGGTCATCGGCATCGAGAGTGAAATTTGGGAGCTCGGTAATCTCGATTCAGTTCCTTGCAAAGGAAATTTTGGCCTTTGCAAGGAAATGTGCAAGGAAATTTTGTTGTCAGGAAGGACATAAGAAGGATATTACCTTATTTCTAATAAATCCTAAGATTACAGCAATTTCCAAGCAAATTCGCTTCAGAAAATGTCGAAAATCCTGTCCTGGGGAATGGAAAATCTGAAAAATTTCTGGGGGATGACCTCAAACCCCCTGTTCCTTCTACTTCGAATAAATTTAGGTTAAACTTTTATTCGACAATGTTTGTGATGTTGCTCTGCGTGTATATCCACACCGGGCAAGCTTGAAAAATATGCCTGGCCACGGTGGGAATCGAACCTACGACCTTTGGAATACTAGCCCAATGCTCTGCCAACTGAGCTATGCGGTCAGGTCGGCTCGAGTATGTGATATTTCGAAACTGAGTCTAGTTCCTTCGATATCAATACAATCTAGTAATATGATTTTTTTTTATTCAACAACTTTTTTTTTATTCCACAACTATTTATATTTTTATGCTTCTACAGTATAATAAATGATCAAGATAATAATACAATAATCAGGCTTTGCAAGAACATAAAATTAAATAAAAACCTAATTAAAGTGTTTATATCACGGCAGGAGACTCCTATGCAGTGGTGCCTAAATTACTTTCAATATTTCACGGCATGGTTTACTTTGCAGACCCCGTTGTAGATATAAGGAATCCATAAATAAATAATGCTTATAAGTAAGCCACAAACGAGAGATCCCAGACGCATGTAGAGGTCTTATTACCTATCCCAAAATTAAAATAAATCAGAAATAAATCACGTAAAATTAAACAAAAGTTAGAAAGTAACGAAATACTTTGCCACAAAATAAAAATAACGAAGTAAAATGTTACTTCTTAAAATGACTTCGTTCCAAGTAAAAGTACTCCAGAAAAAGTTTACTTTGTTTACATGCTCGCTTCTCAAAAATAGTACTCAAGTACAGTAACGAAGTACATTGACTTCGTTACTTGACACCACTGCTCATATGTGCAGACCGGACTGTACCCTATCTTTAAACTAGGTAAAATTTATCAACTTTAGTGCAAGGAAATTTTGTCAAGAATGGGGAAAATTTGAACAATTGGGAAGGAAATTATTTCTTTGAAAGTGGAAGCACTGGTTCGATTACCAGCCGGCATTCGGGTAATGGGGGGCAAATTAAAATCCCGGGTGAACACCACACAATTCTTACCCTGGTTGCCAGAGGTTCTCGTATCTTTGAAGGTCTCCCAGGGGTTTTGGGGGGACAAGGGAACACTGCCAATTTTACAATGGGAACACGGGAACAACGGAAAACAAAATTAGGGAACAAGGGAACACGAAATATATTGGTGAACTGGGGGAACAAAGCCCCTTTCCTGAAATGTATACAAGTGTTACAATGGCCTAACGTATTGCAGATGAAAAGTGTGCGTAATATGTCATTTTCTGATCTCCCTGGGGGATTTTTGCCCGTTCCTGACATTAATGACCTTCCTAAATTCGGATTTGCGCCTGACGTCCCTGAATTCGGGCTTGTACTTGCTAGATGAAGTACCTACGTTCCCTGCAGCTGACCCGGCGAGCAAATCGCACTGATTAAATAAATTAATGGCGAAATTTGTGAAACTTTTTATAATGACTATAATGTCTATAATATAAAGATGCTATGGCCCATAATTGCCCGTAGAATCCCGTAGATGGATGTAGATATTGAACAGGATACGCACGTTGATCGTATGTTGCTGCCGGTGCCTGCAGTAATTTACAAAAATGGCATGGAATAACCTGCAATGGGCCATTCCATTTAATATAGGCACCCTCTATTGAGGGGTCGCTTCATAATCCCCATGGGATATAAAGGATTTGGAACCCCCTTGGATGCAATTTGTGGAAGTTACCCGTGAGGATATCCTACTAACCCTTTAGGATATCGCTTTTTCCCTCTTGGATATCACTAAAATACCTAATTTTTGCCATTTTTTTAAATCTCTGAAGCTACCCTCTAGGAAAATTTAATATGAAGATCCCCTCCTCCCCATATACAGACCCTTCAATAGAGGGAGAGGGTGTACATATTAATGGCCCAATTGCAATGCGCAGGTCATTTGAAATCGGAGTTGGCGCAGTTAGCGATAAAGACTTGCATGGATTTATTGAACGAACGAGAAGAGGTTTTGGAATCGTCAATCGATGCACATAACTAAAAATAAAGACGTTTAAAGTCTCTCTAAGCATTAAAAGACTTTGCATCTTTGCCAGAGTTTCCAAATGGGAGACTATTTGAAGTTGATTCTTAAAAGGGATGGCGGCCCGCGTTGAAAAAACTCGTATGCCGAGAGCGAGAATTGATTGGTAAGTTTGTGTCGTTCACCGTTTATTATTGACACTATTATTGAAGGACAGGTGAGAAAATGGTGGTCCTGATGGCTGAACTTTTTTGCCACAGCTTTGTCAGCTTTAGAAGGGGCGGGGGGGGGGAGATTTGAGTTATATTATGTATAGTATATTATATTATTATAACTTCATTTTTATTTCTTGTATTACTCAATACTGACAGTGTGTCATACTACCACAAAACATTTTACATTAATGTAAATACTTATAACTAATAAGCTTTAGCAATACTTGTATGTAAAGTCATGCTAATAAAGCCATTTGTTACTGTTACTGTTACTGTTACTATGTATTTATATGAAGAAGAATTTCGTATTTGGAAAAACCATATTCCATCATTTATGGAATTTGTTTGTTAATGTGATGTGATATAAATTATAGTGGTGTGTTTAGAGAAATGATTGATATTTTTTTTCAAATACAGCAAGGGGTCTTAATACGTTTCAGTGTTCCAAGGGGGGAATAGGTTGGGGTGTTTACCTGTCATACCTGAAAAAAGAAACTTTACCACTTTGCACCCTGTGATATCTATGAGAGCATATTTGCATTATAGTCTTTGTTAATATTTTTCATTTTTGATCCAATTAAAGTGTATGAAATTGAATTTATTTCTGCATATTCAATTTCAAACACCATTTATAATAATACATCGGCGAAACATTGGAGTCTGCCAAAACAACTCCCATAAAACCGGGCAAATCAATTAAATCATGTCGTCGCCACAATGCAGAGGAGACCCACCGGCACCTGGATGAAGAATTGTTCAGATCTCTCAGTGAGAAGCATGTGACTCCTGTAAATAGGACAGAATGGCAAGAACAAAAATGGGAACGATTCAAAACTGGTGGAAACCGTTGCAGGAGATAACAACCTTGACCTGACAGAGAATGAGTTTCAGAGATATTGAATGTGTGATGCGGTGACGATTGAAGAGGTGAGGGAAATTAGATCAGAGCGCCAGGATATCGACCGAGAACGTGGAGCAGATACGCGAGGCCAAGACGTGCAAGAAAGAGACCACATACTGACGATTTTGTATATTATGATTAGTGATGGTGATACTTTATAATTAGTACTTAAATCGTTGGATGATTCAACAAACTATAAATGTAATGCTGTTCATTAGATCTACTTTTTGTTATTTAAAAGTAATACTGTCAATACTTCCAGGAAGTCAAATAACTAACACTATAAACTTCTCCAGTATTGTATTTTTCTAATCAGCAACATCTGCGGGCTCGTGATTGTATTTTTCTGTTTAATTTTGTTAAAGTGAATGTATGTATTAATATAATGGATGATAGCAAGGATAAACTGTCAAATTTTCTGAATAACAAAACAAAATTTAATTTAAAAAGAAGAACAAGGGAGCAAGGTTAAATTTTGGAAGGGAGCAAGGGAACAAAGCGAAAAATTCCCCCCCCCCCCTGGGAGACCCTCATCTTTCGCCTTATTCAGTTATTCCCGCTCGTATTTAAATAAGGCGAAAGATACGAGAACCTCTGGCAACTAGGGTACACAATTCTTGGATTACACTTGAAACCAGAAAAATTTAAAACAAGAGTCACAAAAATGGGTGTTTTATATGTTTTGCATGTCATTACTACAAACATTCTCCCAAACGCCGATTAATTCCTCTTGAAAAGATCAAAATTGCTGACATCAGCATTATTGCCCTCAAAAATGTGCCCTCAAAAATGTGTTATAGACAAAATTGAGGTAAAAATGCTTGGTAAAAATCAAACGGGACTACTTAACTGCCATGAACAAAAATTTAGAGCTTTTGGCTCAAGCTCGCTCTTATTTTAGCATTTTAATTTTTTGACCCCCAACACAGAGTAGATATACATACAGAGGTGTAACTGTAACTTACGTTTTCATGTACCCACTTTTTTTCAGGCGACCGGACAAAAAATTATCAACTGCGTGTGCCAACCTCGTACCCAGGTTTTCAATCTTCGCTCCTACCTCGCTTGAATTGAGATTTCAAGCCAGGTAGGAGCGAAGATTGAGAACCTGGGTACGAGGTTGTGCGTGTGCTCGGCAGGTTCCGCGAGCAGTTAAAGCGAGTCGCCATCCAATGGGATGCATGCATCTAGTAACTTGCCGAGCAATGTGCACAAAAAAAGTGTGTATGCGTGTATGGTTTCCTGTGACAAATCATCAAAATAAAATAAAAAATCAGTATTAACTCAATAACCACCAAAGCAGACTGTTGTTTTCCGTTTGTTCTATTAAATATTCCGTATCTTGGCGCGATACACTACATTCTGGCGACGAGGATCACTAAAATAAGCAATAACAAACCGAAGAAATCGACTATCTAACAGTATTTTCAAACGAAATCCATAAAAACTTTCAAAACGCGAACAAGGAAATAGCTAGTACACAACCATATTTGTTCAACAAAGCGCTTGATCAAACAATTCATGGCGACTTAATTCAAATAATTTCTCATTGCCTAATTTTCCTCCGTTTGATGTTCATGTCGATGGCAACGTTGGCCCACGATGGAAGAAATGGCTAACCAGATTTGAACGACAAATATAACAGAAACAATTAAACAACAACACGTGAGAGTTAAAGCCCGAGTACCGAGGCTGTTAGCCAGATACAGCCTGAGGGCGAAGCCCGAAGGCTGTATCTGGCTAACAGCCGAGGTTCGAGGTCTTTAACTGACTTATTTCATGATTGAGGAACTTGAGGAGGTTTTCTCAAAAGAATAATTTAAGATATAATTTCTATAGAAATTGTTGTTGTTCAGTGTAATTTGTGAAGGAAAATACTGGGAGGTATGCGGACTTATTGTTGAACTAAATTAGCGAACAGATAGGTACAAAAAGAGATGAAGATCTCAAAGGAACTTTACGCTAGTTATACGCTAGTTAATTTATTCTTATTTTGTTCTTCTACATATTTTTGTAAAATTTTCTGGCCTCACTTTGACGAATTGTTTGCATTCGCACTTCACAAAATGATAGTGACGAGGAAGACTTTTCACTGTCAGGATTAACCCAAAATACATTTTTAGCGGATCCTGTTATTTTGGATGACGAATTAAGTATAATTTCAAGTATTTTAGCGACTGAAAATCTTGATTTTGGTAACAGCGAGTCTACATGTGCAAATACTAGTCAGTTTGTGTGAAATAGTATTAGAAATGTAAATCGAAGTGGTTGTAGTGTAATTAAAGTTCAATGGATTATCAATTCATGGCCTGTATCCAGGCCGCAATACTAGAACAGCGAATACTAATCCAGCCAACTTACTAATAATCTATTCAATTCAATTCAATTCATCAGCCCCGCTCTTCCCTGCTGAATATCAAAACCTTCTCCGTGCTTTTAGATGGTTGGCCTGATGACCGATATTTATGTTAAATATAGCCCGCGGAGCTTCAAAGAAAACCGACTCAATTATGAAATAAGCACTATGGCCCAGGCTCGATTTGCCCGCGCCCGCCAGTGCCTTCCTTATAACGAGGGAAGGAAGGAAACATTGAGACCAAAATAGCCCAGACTTGGCATATGTCACACGAAACTATCCTCGATTTTTCGCCTTCAATGCATTTCTTTCACAATTAATCGATATCCCCTGCAAGAATGATACCGTATAACTCTCAAAACAACGATGCTTTAATCAAAGAGCTTAAATTCGCTCTGAAATCCGTAAGGGAATAACAAAATTCGCCCAAAATATATCCGCGTGCCGGGTTTGCTGGACGAAAAGCGGAAGTCGTTGAACAACTCAAAATACGCTCAACCCTGATTGGACAATGAAAATCAACAAACATTTCAAATTTTCTGTAGTCAGTAATGTAATATAAATTTGAATTAAAACAATTAACAAATGTTGTCGGGGGAAAACCAGTGCAAGTCTAAATATTTAAATTTAAGAAGTTTAGTCAGTATAATAACGTTTGTGAATTGTTTTGATTCAAATAATCAAATTATTACAGTACTGTTCCAAGTACTGTCCCCCTTCCCAGTGCCAGTGGAGAAAAATTTGAAATGTTTGTTGATTTTCGTTGTCCAATCAGGGTTGAGTGTATTTTGAGTTTTTACTTATAACTATAATATTCCTTTAAAGAAAATAGATAATACACTCATGCATTCGATCCGTTCCTTTTTCATTGACTCACCTAAAATCATCAGTTGCACTTTGTCTTTGTTGATCAACGACATCGATATTCGGAGACCAAGTAGCTGTAGCTCTTGCGTTGTTTATCGGGCTGGAGCTCTGTGGCTCTGATTCCAATTTCTGTAATGCGTTCTTTAACGCATCTTTCGCACGTTGTAACCTTCTCTCGCACGTTGTAACCGTCGTCTTCTCTTGACATTTTTAAACAATTTAAAAAGGACAATAAACAAATGAAGCATGAAATTCTTCTTGACAAAATATGTACGCAAATTATGAAAATCAGAAAATGCAAAATGTGAATTAAACGAGTTTGATGTTACCACTTACCACACGAAAAATTTTCATTTTCCACTTTTCTTCACGTTTTTCAAAATTTCCATACGGAAAAGAGACAATTTTCTTTTACGATCCATTGCCTATCCAGTACGATCCATTGCCTATCCAGTACGATCCATTGCCTATCCAGTACGATCCATTGCCTATCCAGTACGACCCATTGCCTATCCAGTGCGACCCATGCAATGTCTATCCAGTACGATCCATTGCCTATCCAGTACGATCCATTGCCTGTCCAGTACGATACAATTGACCGTGATGACACAATAATGCTTTGACTCTGAAACAATTTTGTCCCTAATTAGACATAGACATAGACATAGATACTTTATTATAGCTCCCTAAAAAGGGCTCTTCCGCTACAGTTGATAAATACAATATATAAATAATATCTAATTAAGAACAAATTAACTCAATAAGTTCTTTCTGAGTTCATTTCGAAGTCTTTTCTTAAAAAATCTAGTGTTCTCAATTTCCTTAATATCAAGAGGCAGTTCATTATACAGTTTTGCCCCCCGATAGGAAAACATTCTTTGCCCAGTTGCAAGCCTACATTTGGGCAAATTTAAATCATTACAATGTCTAGTCGATCTGCTATGTATGGCAGAACGAGGCATAAACTTATCGGATAAATATGCTGGTACTCTGCCATGAAGGCATTTATGGACCATAACGGCATCATTTAGGAATAGTGTGTCCTTTACATTAAGCCATTTCAAAGATTGTATGCCTTCAGAAATATGGTCATATTTCCTGAGTCCCAGAACAATTCTTGCAGCAAAATTCTGCACTAGTTGCAGCTTCTTTACATTTTGTTTAGATGTATTGCTCCATATAGTTGAGCAATAAAATAACTTACTGAAAACAAATACTTCCATCAGGAGGAGAATGGTTTTTCTATCAAGCAAATGTTTGATCCGATTAATTCTTGACAGTTTAAACATGCAATTTGAAACTAATTCCTTAGTATTTTCATTATAGCTAAGATAACAGTCAATACTAACGCCTAAGGGGCTGATTACATGGTGCCGAGCTGGCCCGGTTAACCGGGCTGACTCGTTTGTTTAGGACCTTACTGTGGTTTTAAAACTCGCCTAAAATAAATTTGCGATAAATAATTGGTTTAGTATAGATGCAAAATCATCCTAAACCCGATTTAAAACTCATTTTGCGGCCAAAGGAAGATTTTCGTGACATTTTTCAGCCCGGTTAACCGGGCTGGCTCGGTCCATGTAATCAGCCCCTAAGTCTTTGACTACGGGAACAGGATTGATCACCTTTCCTAATATCTTGATGGGTGGTATCGGTGGTAGGTTACGGATCAATTGCGAGACCCCGATTACTTGAACCTTTGTTTTTTCCGAATTTATTAGAAGCGAGTTTGCACAACACCATCTCGATATCTCATTTAGATCTTCATTCAAATCAGATATAGCGCTGCTAAGATCACGTGGTGGAAAGGCGATGAAAGTTTTTGTATCATCACTCTGTATAACTCCATATTAATAAAATAATTCATTTTAATTATTCAAAACTACTGATACATTTTTCTTGGCTAATGATAGGCATAAAACGTCTTCACACAGCATGCAAAGATTACAGAATACATATAGTCACTTAGTTATGGTATATTTTTATAACATGTGCAGTAAAGTATATAATTATATAATTATACAGCATATAAGTAAAATGAGATACAGAGAAAAATTACACAAAAAACAGTAACGTGGCATTCATGGAAAATAATAAACTTCAACTTCAGAAGGACTGAAACGATGACTGCCAGCCAATAATGCGTTGGTATTACTGCTGCTATAGCTGTACCCTGATGGAGGACGGTATGTGTGGCCCAAACTTGAGTAACCTGTTGACGACTTGGCATTGTATGGAATATATAAATCATGCCCTCCTCCAAAGGTTGGTCCATAACTAGGGTTTGTGTAAATAGCATGCTTGTTGTTTTGATAAACATGAGATTTGAATGGACTGAGATTGTATTTGTTGCGGAATGAGAAGATGAAGAAGGTTGTACTTGATATGTATTGAGAGCTGGATCCTAAAACTGATAAAAATTAGCGCTTCAATCCGGGAAAATGAGTGGCATTATTCTATCACGCATTATTTTCTATTATTCCGTCTTTAATAAATTCCAAGTTCCGAGATGGTCTCCTTAGACCTTATATTCAATATTTAAAAACCGATCGAGTTTCTTTATATCATTATAAAGACGCGATTCAAAGCCGATTGACTTTATACAATGATAAATTGTCCGATCACACGAGGCTTCCAATCAGACCGCCCACGCGTTAACCAAGAAACCCGACATGATTACAATACGACGTCCTTATACAACAAAGGAAATCATGCATATGTATACTCATGCAATCCAATAACCAATATCAGACGCTTTCGTTGAACAAAGCAACGCATAGAGCAGCGCAAAATTTAAAAAAAGGTATATCAAAATCAGGTTCAAGAACAATATATTTCTTTTTGCTTCTCTAAAAAGTCTTGATGAGTTTTCTTATTGGTATAGATTGAAACTATAAAGAATCGCCTCATACTGCATTCGTTAATTTCATGGCTGAAAATCATGCACGGACATAAATATTATTCTACTCCAACAGTAAATATCACTACATTTACACTGAACACTCTGTACAACGCTGTACTGACAATGTTGTAAATCGCATAATCTGAGAACAAGGTAGATCGTTTGCAGCTTGACGAAATCGCTGGTTGCAAAACAAAGTCCGTCAAAGAATTTAGTGTAATATTGGTCGGCCTGATTTAGGGACCGTTCATTATTTACTACCTGGGGCCGGTTGTATAAAAAAGTGATTAATTTAAAGTTAGCTATGATTAGTGGAAACGTCATGCAATAAGAAGCGCGTATTTGATAGTTAATCACTATTTAACTACAAAATAGTGATTAAGAAAGTGATTAAAAGTTTTATACAACCGGCCCCAGGGGTTAGTACCGAAGAGAAGCGAAAAACACTGCAAATTTTTTATTTATCCAACCTCAACATTGGTCAAAATAATGTTCACCCAATCCATGTGTTACTGTACTGCATAATAATAGATAGCTTAAGATCTACGACGTCGACGTTAGCTAGGACGTCAGGGCTAAGCAGAGGACTGGGACTACATTAGGACGACATCCTAGTCCCAGTCCTCTGCATAGCCCTGACGTCCTAGCTGACGTCGATGTCGTAGATCTTAACGGCTATCTAATTAAACACACAAGATTATGGTGAAAGAAATCAAGTTGCCTAAATTCTAAAAGTTTACTCACACTCAAACTCACTGGGTGTGCCAAAGCAATCACGTTCCTGCTGATCAATGGTAGAGTCCTTCCTCTATCACTGATGGTCTATTTTGGTACAGAATGTATTGTACACATTTTTCTTCATATTTTCCAATGCATGGTAATTTTAATTTAGTTTTATTTTATAGCTGACAGACAGCAACAAATTTTTTTACCCAACCCATGCATGCATGAGCTATATAGTCAAAAAAGTGATTACCCATGAACCCATATCTCTTCGGTACCAACCCCAGGTATAAATATTGAACGGTCCCTTAAGTTACTATCCATCCTGTTCTTTCCATATGCAAAGGTTAATTTTTATCATCTTTGTCTATTGTCATCTAATGTCAATCCCGGAAATGCACCGGGGTGCAAAGACATGTCAATTGTCATCTAATATTTAACTGTACCGGGTGGGGCAAAAAAAAGTACGACTCTTTGATTTACTATGACTCAAAAACTAAAAGAGCTATTACACTTAAATAAATCACCCTATATTCCGCGATGTTTAACTTAGATTTTGATATATGTCTGGTGCATTTTCATGCGATTATGACTGAGATAATTGTGTTTAAACTTACGCAAACATTTTTGGAACCGCCAATAATTAGCTGAAAAGCCCCTATTAAACTAATTCAATAACCGTTACGATTTGTTCGCAATTATTGTTTCAATGAAGTGAAGTCGAAGTTATAGAAATATTTCTTCATTCACAGACTTTTTGTTGTACCATGCTGGGCAATGGATGTGAACTTATAAGGCCGATTTTATTAAAAGTTTCGTTCCTAGAAGGTATCCGATACCCGTGGGATAGGTAATCTGTATGTTCTAATGAGTCTATAGAACGAGCTGTCCCATTTCACGGGCAAGATGTTGCAATTGTGCCGGGGGACATGAATTTGCTGATGAATAGATGATTGCTTTTGAACAACAAGCGTTAACGTACTGACTATAGAGTATAACGCGTCTTAACACAAGTTGTTTTTGTATATAAAGGTATTAATATTTAATAGGCCGTTTTTAGCTTAATTCTCTCAGTTTCAAAAATGTTACTCTTGTTCAAATGCACGTATCTTTGTCAATATGGCATGGAAATGTGCATGGCATATATCAAAATTTAAGTTAGACATCGCTGAATGCCAATAAACGTGTTTTATTGCAATTGCTCTTTTAGTTCTGATGTTATACCAATTCAAAGAGTCGTACTTTTTTTTGCCCCACCCGGTATATATATATATATATATATATATATATAATATATATATATATATATATATATATATATATATATATATATATATATATATATATATATATATATATATATATATATATATAAAGCGCACTGTAGATCTAGGAATAAACTAAAAACGCAGGATAAACAACAACTTAAACGAGGCCAAAATTACTTTAGATACTTCGACAGACTTTGTTTTACATCCAGCAACTTACAAACGAAGTGCTTTATTGACAGATGTTTTTATTTACAACATCGCGTTACAGCGTTACACAATCTGCATGTTTAACTTGTAAATTAGCCTAGTATTGAATTAGAATAAATAATGTCCGCGATTTCTGTCAATAATTATATTGTCGCGCATTGTGATGTTAACTGACACATCTCCTTTTTCTATACCGTAAGTTATATGATCTTATTAGTATACGACTTTGAATGGCGTGAATATTAATTAGTCATACGTAATCCTGCATGAGGGACCCAGAATAAAGGAGTCGATTGGCCTGTATATTGATTACTATTACACTGCATTCAAAATTTAAGCGTAAGATTGCTATTCAGTCTATTCTACCATTAATAAATGTGAACCATTTTTCCGGACATACAAAAATTTTTCCGGACATACAAAAATTTTGCCGGACGTATAAT
This sequence comes from Paramuricea clavata, assembly GCA_902702795.2. Taxonomy (NCBI): domain Eukaryota; kingdom Metazoa; phylum Cnidaria; class Anthozoa; order Malacalcyonacea; family Plexauridae; genus Paramuricea; species Paramuricea clavata. The sequence goes on along the minus strand of CACRXK020003750.1, from coordinate 4,194 downwards.
TTTTTTCCGAACATACGAAATTTTTGCCGAAATTTTTGTAAATTTAGGGAAATTTTTGCCATATAACTATCACTTTTTTCCTGAGCCGGCACTCAAATATTTTCGCTGACTGCGAAAGCCATTTGTCGATAAATCAGAAAACAATTTGCCGAATCTTGCAGACATTTGCCGAGTCCGTAATGGGGGGTGTTACACCCCCTACCCCATCCCCCTCTAGCTACGTCTCTGAATCGAAGACCGGTACTATGTAGAGTGTCATTTTCAAGCTTGTATCTACAGATTTGCATTTTTTATTTCAGTGTTTCAGAATATCTAAATTTTTAGCGAAAGTTTCAACCGGAAATACAAATTAAATTGTCGAAACAATGCGATGTTTATATCCTAGCACCCGGAAAACGTCGGAAATCGATTCTAAAGGTCAAATTACCCCTCTATAGCGTGGCCGAAAGGTACGCTTAGCGAAAGGTATGGCCAGTCTATATTTTTAGCCAATGTTGATAATGAATACAAACAATTTAAGGAATTAGTTGATATTGTTTCACTGGATCGAATGGTGATATTATTGACTTCATAGCATGCACTGAACTCAAGATGGTTGGCAGCTTCTAGCGACCTACGATGCTTGGGACTGGGCGAGAAAGAGTTTTAAAATTTATTTTAGCCGTTTACGGCGAAATAGTAGAGTTAATTTAATATTTTCTGGTTTGTTTATAAAAATGTTTCTGTATTATGGATAGTTTATACGGTATCTGGCTTGATACGACAAAGAATAAAGAATAAGAATTTTATGGTTCAATGTTTGAAAAATCAACCAAGATGGTCTCGATGGCAAACGAGCAATTAATTTACTTACAGTCAAACCCCAATTAAGCGGACACCTTCGGGACCTTGCCTAAGTGTCCGCTTAAAAGGGGTGTCCGCTTAAAAGGGGTATGTAGAAAAACACAGCAGGAGGCAAAGGTGTGTAATTACAGCAGGTGTATAATTTGAGTATCAAAACAGTAAAAAATATCTAGCAAATAATTAGCATAAAATGAAAATTTCTTTGTACATAAAAGTTCATTAGAAAATGTATACGTCTCTCGCAGTCATATAAAAAAGGAATCGATACAAGTTTGCTTTCGAGGCTCACGTAGCGATAGCCATTATAATGTCATTTACATAAAAATGGCGTTGGAAAGTTCTTCCAAACCTCGAAATTGTGCCAATTCTGCCAGCTTTAAGGGCTTTGGAGGACGATTTAATGACTGGTTCGTTAAGAGACCAGTCCAATTCATCATCTTCGTTCAGTTCGTTGTCATCATCAGTGATTTGACACATATCTTTCGGCTCCTCGGCTGACGGTTCACAGTCCTCCGTCCTCGTTCGTCACTTCCTCGGTAATCTTGGCTCTGATGTCTTCGCGCCAAGTTAGTGTGTCATAGTCAATGTGCCATGTAAATTGATCTCAATTGTTATTTACTGTCGAATATTGAATACATTTTATCAGACAATCTGTCATCTGTCCGCTTAAGAGAGGTTGGTTTGCCCATTGGGACCTCAATTACGGTGTCCGCGTCCGTTAAAGAGGGGTGTCCGCTTAATAGGGGTTATGATAATAGTATTTTATTAAAGGAAACGAATGGGACCTGAGATATGTGTCCGCCTAAAAGAGGTGTCCGCTTAAGAGAGGTGTCCGCTTATAGGGGTTCGACTGTATTTTGAACGAAATTAGCTCTACGCAATAACAATTACCAATCCTATAGGCTAACCACATGTACGCAATGCGTACCTAATTTTAAATAAATTATCTTCAAAATGAATTTACATGTACTACTTACTTCCCCATGATGAACTGGAATATCCGCCGAAGATGTATTTTCCAACTTTTATGAGAGTAATTGTTCTCCCAATATTACCACATTGAAGATGAAAAATGGTCGATAGCCATCCATCTTCAGAAGCCCGATAACAGCGATTCAGCGAACTAAATGAGATCCACTGTTTAAGATTTTCAAGAAATTCTGCCGGTTCATTTCTCAGTACAGTTGAAGTTGAAATGTCTCCTATGAATTAGAGATAGATAATGCACTGTTTATACTTTAGAGCGCACTGTTTCTATACAGGGGCGTGGAGACCGGGGGTTGGCTTGGTGCGGTACCCCCATAATAATTCTAAGTATTAAAAAGTTGGTCAAACAATATTTACTGCCAGCTGGTCAAAAGGCATTGAGAAAAAATGTGCTGAAATTTAGGAAAGTTTGTTGTCAATTCGCGCTCGGCAGTTGGTCAACAGCTTTTCCAACCCAAATCCAACAACATTAATATAATTCTTTTTCACGTGCAGTTGCATTTCGCTTCTGTAGTCTATTGTGATATTCTGTAATGCGTTCTGTGTTTCTGTAGCTATTTATCGATTAATCAGCAAATACAGCGATAAAATTAACATTTCGCACTATTTATGCAATGATCCTTTGCTATAAATCAGCCATAAAGAAAAGTAACAAAATTTTATCGTGGTATTTGGGCATGTTGTAAAAGACGGACTGGACTGGACCAGACTGAACTGGACTGGGAAAACGCGGACTGAGTCCGTGTTTTACAAATCGCGGGCTGCGATTTGTGAAAGGCGGACTCATTCAATACCGTCACTTGCAACTAAGGATGAACGGTCGCAGGTAAAACATTGTCTATTCTCATGAAAACGTTCAATGTTTTTACCGAGAAAGTTAAATTTTTTGATGATCATTTGGTGGTTTTAAGGTGGCCGGACATTTTGCCGAAAGACATTTTGCCGGAAGACATTTTGCCGAAAGACATTTTGCCGAAAGACATTTTGCCGAAAGACATTTTGCCGGAAGACATTTTGCCGAAAGACGTTTTGCCGAACGGACATTTTGCCGACGGACGTTTTGCCGAACGGACGTTTTGCCGAACGGACATTTTGCAAATGGACACTTTACCGAACGGACAGTTTGACGAACGGACATTTTGCCGAAAATAGAGATACTTCTGAACTTTAAAGGTTCGCTTACATGGTCAACGTTTCTGTGATTAAAGTCATTAATTGTCGATTTTGACGACAGAAACTTTGATAGTGAAGTATAGTTTCGTTTTATATTCTTTCAAGTTTTTGAGAAGCTTACCGAAAATTCGCGAGATAAGGAATAACATCATTCAACATCATTCATGAATGTGATTCCCCCCTGTCGCCAAAAAAATTTCGGTCAGTGTACCATTTTAGGGGTCAAAAAAATTTTCCGGACAACCAATATTTTTCGGAACATAACACAAATTTTCGTAAAATCGCAAAATTTGCCAAAAAATTGACTTAATTTTAGACAAAATTGACAGAATTTGTCCCATTTTTTTTTATTGCAAACCAAAATTGCCCGACTTTTGATCGAATATTGCCCGACTGCCCAAAAAACTGGGGGGGCTACCGCCCCCCCCGCCCGGTACGCCTATGTGACCATATAATGGTAGTGGCGTGCTGGGTACTAATTTTCTGGGGAGGGCCAGTGGGCTTTCAACTTATATGCGCCCCTATATTGTAATGCTTGATAAACGAGTGTCAAAGGCACGAGCCGAGCGCCGCAGGTGCGAGGTTTCTCTAGGGGGGTCCGGGGGCATGCCCACTCGGAAAATGTTTGAATTTAGTGTCTCTGAAATGCCATTTTCGGGACTTTGGGGGGAAGGTTTGACAGAAATCTGATGGTCAGGAAACGGCATTATAACGTGATGAAATTTGCAATTTGGTTAGAAATTAGTAGTAGTACTTAAATTGGGCAATGCTAACTCAGTTCCAGCGATTAATCTAATCCCAATTATATTCTCTACTGATCTGGTGATCTGAATACATTTACAACATACAGCTCTTTTATATAATAACACGGCACGGACCCCACGCATATGCATTTTAAGGTTACCTTGCTTGACTGCCAAAAGGGCACGTTTCAGCATTATCTTATCACTTACATTACTCATGAGTCATGATGTTTCTTGCACAAACAACTAAATTGCGTACACAACTTACATTATCATAACTATCTAATTTGCGCCGCTCTCGTGATTCGTGAAGCATAATACCTTCATAATGTAAGGGCATAATACCAGCAAAAAAGGGCATAATTCCTGTGATCGCTTCGAAACCTGACCAATATTCCGGTAATGAGACATTGTGTGTGATCACTGATCATGTTTCTATATGAACGAT
>CACRXK020003749.1:0-34750 GCA_902702795.2 Paramuricea clavata | reverse complement strand
GGGCTAGGAGGTGCACCCCCCCCCCCGCATCTCCCCATTAAATCAATCCCTGTGTTCTTGTTAAAACATTTCGGGTTCCAAATCTTCTTGATAGTTCATAATAAACTTTAGCAGGCATGCAAGAACATTGTAGATGCATAGAAGTTGTCAGGATAACAGGTGGCGCCAATATACATTTGCAGAGTTTTGAAAGCTTTTTTATACCATAATTGATACACAATACCAACATTTTTGCTGTTTATAATTGATCTATTTCATTTTAGAAAATGTCATAGTCAGGGGTGATGGAACACAAATCAACTGTTAGTTCTGCCTAGTAAATATATCAAATAGGTCATATATTGAAAGTCATTCATCAGTAACAAATGATGACAAGTATGGAAATTAGAAGTATAATCGATGCATATAGTTCTTGAATAGAATGATGTAATTCAGCATACCAAATTCATGCAATAATAGTTTGTCTTGGAAGAAAATCCAATAAACAGAATATGTTTTGTACATTGTGCCAAGAACACCAAGTAAGCAATTTATATCCCCCTTCCCCTATCCCATACTATATTGTCTTATAATCAACAACAACCATATGTCATAATGGGATCTTATTTATAGCTAAATAAGATCCCATTATGACATATGGTTGTTGTTGATTATAAGACAATATAGTATGGGATAGGGAAGGGGGATATAAATTGCTTACTTGGTGTTCTTGGCAGTGGCATTCACTTGCAGAAATCAGGGTGAATGAAGAAGGGAGCACCCCCTCCAGGATATATAGTTTTATTATATACACAAGGTCCGGATATGAGGTATTCTGCAATCTGATTGGTTCTCTACTAGCAGGATATTAGGTCATATCCTGCTAGTAGAGAAAAACAAAATGGCGGCTCAAACTGAATTTCCGACATCTTGCGGACGAGAAAACGGCAAGTTGTTCGCTTTTTATAGCCTTTACAGGATTAAAAACACAACGAAAAAATTCCCACAAATTGTTTACAGGTTAGCAAATGAATTTTTAAAATTTAAAATGGTTAGGGAGTGTTCATTATTTATACCCGGGGTTGGTACCGAAGAGAAATGGGTTGGGTAAGCCATTTTTCTGAGGTATGAAGGGTTGGGTAAATATTTTTTGAACAAAGCCTATCGTTGGGTAAATTATTTTCAATACAAACTTTCAATTGAACAAAATATGAAAATCCTTTATTTAACAAAATGGGTCATTCCAGGAAATATCCATTCATTCATTCATTCATTCATTCATTCATTCATTCATTCATTCATTTACAACAACGAGATATGGTAGGACTGCAGGAACTTGGAGGCTTGGGAACATAATATGAACTTGTAAAGGTACAAATGATTATATTTGACATTCAGTTAGTGCACCAAATATGTATAGTACTGTTTATACTATAGTGGCCTAGCTTGTATAATAATATATATGTATATATGTAAAATACTTGTATAATTTTGAAATTGGGTTGGGTAAAATAAAAATTCAAGTCATGTAATAGTTGGGTAGGGGAAAAAATGGTTGATCGAAAGGGTGGGTGGTTGTTTTTTTCTCTTTTCGATTATAGTTTCTCTTCGGTACCAACCCCGGGTATAAATAATGAACACTCCCTTAAAAATACATATTTTTGAAAAAGAACTCGGCCGAAAGAGCAAAGATAAAAACATAAACAAAATAGAAAAATATTGAAAATATCCGAAAAGTAAAGTCTGTGAATTCAGACCTTGTGTATATAATAAAACAGTTATTCCACTCACTCTCGTCGAATATGAGCGATCAGCTCATATTCGACTCGAGTTCGTAGAATAACTGTTAAATATACTGCAAGTTGATAATTATGACTGTTTGCAACTGTTACTATAAGTATTGATATTCCAACATAAAGAGAGTATAGAGAATACAAACAGACATCTAGAACAGGATGTATGAACAATAGATACAACATGATAGGCCACCGTCGTCGGCTTGTCTGACCACACAGTAGACGAGCTAGCAAACCACTAAAAATAGAAAGATACAACAGATCGACACACAGATTGACACACCCATAATGTCAAAACAAACTCAACAATTATGTAGAATGATATCGGATCCCCGTTGACTCGATACTTCAATAGGTATAGAGCAAATTCTGTTCGAGACAACAAATGTTTTGCAACATAGGCCCTCTAGCAGGAACGAAACCTCAGCATGCCTTGCCTGATTCTCGAAAAAACCTACAACACTTAGTTCTATATATCGAGTGATAATATTATATATATATATATATATATATATATATATATATATATATATATATATATATATATATATATATATATATATATATATATATATATATATATATATACAGGGTGTCTCAAAAAAAACGCTACGGAAATTCAACAGGCTGTTATGCATCATAAACGTAGCTAAAGAGTTCGATTTTTAAATAGGAAGAAAGAGCTGTTATTTAGCTTTTCTATGACACCTTTTTGAAATCGTAACAATCAGAAATGGCTACACACTCGTCAAATAAAAATTGCCGGTCGAAATCACATTAGACTCACATTCTTCCACCATTGGGATTTGAAAATTCATTAATTATGCAAAGTTAGTCAATCCAAAAGCAACGCGAGCCTGCTGCAAGCGACTTGTTTCATAAAACGTTTTGATAACGAATGTTCCCTGTTCAGGGGTTAATTGAATCATGTTTCGTACCAAATTCGTATTGAGTTATTGTCTCACTAAGACAAAGATTGACGAGTTGAGCTTATTTTAGATAATTTAACATTCAATTTTAATTCCCTCTTGGGAATTGTTTATGTTTCGTTTTCGATGCAATTCCCAACGGTGGAAGAATGTGATTTCGACCGGCAATTTTTATTTAACGAGTATGTGGCCATTTCTCATCGTTATAATTACGACTTAATCACTTAAAAAGAGTATCATTGAAAAGCTAAATAACTGTTCTTTCGTCCTATGTAAAAATTGAATTGTTTAGCCACGTTTATGATGCACGACAGACTGTTTAATTCCCGTAGCGTTATATATATATATATATATATATATATATATATATATATATATATATATATATATATATATATATATATATATATCGCACGCGTAGGAGTATATATGTACTATTTAAAGCACGCGTAGGAGTGTTTTATCACATATAAAACACGACGCGTAGCGGAGTGTTTTATATGTGATAAAACACGACTACAAGTGCTTTAAATAGCTTAACAAACGACTCATCTTATACGAGTTCATTGGCGAAGTAATTTTTAAAATAAACTTTGTCTAAACCGAGAAAATCAAAGCTAGAGTTTATGTAAATTAACATGATTTTTTATCACATATAAAACCACGACACGCTTATGATTTTTCTTTGTGTTTTGCTCCTGAATTATTAATCAGTTTTTTAAATATATATATATATATATATATATATATATATATATATATATATATATATATATATATATATATATATATATATATATATATAAATTCTAATAATCTAAAAACAAGTAATAATTAATCCATAAAACTATGTGGAGAATGATAAAACGTACATAAAGTTAATGAAAGACTCTTTCCTTTTTTATTATTCTTTATATGTTTAATAAGGAATATTAAACTTGGTTAGAAGAAACTATACCGTGTCGAAATTATAATACTTTCTAGAAATTACAAGATTTATTTCTGGATAGCGCGCGAGCACGGTGTTTACGGCTGTCACTAACAAGTGCTGGTATAGTTATAATGGCCAACCTGTCTGAATTAACCAGCAAAATATCAAGCAATCTCACACATGCATGGAGATTTTGTATCATCAAAGAGAAATCATTCGATAATTACGGGAACCACTCAGTACTTTAAGAAAATACAAAATAAGAGTACGTAACTCCGAATAACATTTTGATTTTTAATCGACGTTTCGACTAGTTTGTAGTCATCCTCAGGATTAAGAATAGTGTAAAATTACAGATGCAGCTATATTATAAAGCCAAGAAAAGCGGAGCTTAATGTAAATGAAATATGGATAAGTTCTTTGGAAGCTTTCGCGCCGTGGTTGAGATCAGGTTTTCGTCAGCGTATAGCAAGAGACTCCTTATTAGTATTCTTAATATTATCGTGTTACCATCACAACTTCTCTCAATTCTTCGTATTCAGAAAACATAATGTTGTGATTTTTTCTGTGTTGGTGTAATGTACTCAGGTGAATATGATGCTTGTGATGTTACTCTGAGTGTATATCCACACCGGGCAAGTTTGAAAAATATGCCTGACCACGGTGGTAATCGAACCTACGACCTTTGAAGGTTTCCAAAGGTCGTAGGTTCGATTCCCACCGTGGTCAGGCATATTTTTCAAGCTTGGCCGGTGTGTATATACACTCAGAGTAACATCACAAGCAACATAATGTTTTGTCAGTAAGGCGAGGGGAGGGTTTCTGCATGCATGTATTTTCGAGTAGCATACTTAATTCTGATTCCGTTTTCCACTGACGTATTCCGATAGCTTCTGTCAATGTACGTACAGCGCTTTGAGTATTTAACATAAAATTACTGTATGGGCTCTATTTAAATGAATATATTAGTATTTATTAAAGTGAATCAGGGGAAAGGGAGCCATCAGAAATATTACTGTTTTAAACTAACCTCCGATAATTGTATCTTTGAGTTCTCCAGCAAAAACTGCCATTAGAAATTGTCAAGAAAAGGATTAATTTATGCGAATGAAATATTCCTCTGGCAAAATATATATACTGAAGATATATATGGGCAATGGTGGAATTTCTTACAAAACAGCATGGACGAAAAGACTTTTATTGACTGTGCAATAGCTGTGCGGAAAAGAGGTGATGTGGAATTCGGCCACGTCCAAATAACTTTCTGTCGTTAGTTTGGAATATCAAGAAACTTCCTCACAGGATAGAACTTGCCATTCCTAAAAATCCTATCGTTTTTGTTTTTCGATTTTGTTACATTTTGGCGGGAAAATGATGTACCAACTTTGGCACCAAAAAATTAAACACGAGCTAAGAACATGCTAGTAACTTTTTTGAAGAGATTGTCCTATAAGGATCTCAAAACTGTAAAAACATTAAAAATACAACAAGGCAGTGCGAAGATATAGCGATTCAAAGTTCGAAAAAAATCTATTTTTAGTAACAAAATGGCGGATTTTTCAGAATTTTAAGCACCATATCTTTGCACTGCTTTGGCATATTTTCAATGTTTTTACAATTTTGAGATCCTTATAGGACAATCTCTTCAAAAAAGTTACTAACATGTTCTTAGCTCGTGTTTAATTTTTTGGCGCCAAAGTTGGCACGTCATTTTCCCGCCAAAATGTAACAAAATCGAAAAACAAAAACGATAGGATTTTTAGGAATAGCAAGTTCTATCCTGTGAGGAAGTTTCGTGATATTCCAAACTAACGACAGAAAGTTATTTGTACGTGGCCAAATTTGCTGTCATTTTTGCCCACCGTGAAAATATTATTTTCTCTAATTAGGCTCTATAATTGTGCTATAACATTACATGTGAAGATTATAAATATTTCTTACTTTTGTCTATATCATAAATCATATAGGGTACAATACTTAAAGATTGTTTTTGTTCCATGAAAAACGTTGAAATGACTTATTAACAGTTATTTTATGTGAAGCTGGTTTGACAGACGTAATGACGAGGATAGCCTTTACATGCCATATCATTCCACTGTCCACCGACATCACCTCCATTTTTGAAATATGGTTTTTTGTACACCAGCTCAACGCAATCTTCCTTTCCTGCATGATCATTTGGCTCCGCTCCAAACCAATTTGTGTAGGATGGCTCGACGCCACTCACGGTGTAAAACATTTTGGTTCCAAGACCTTCACCCACCCTAAAAAGACCAATAAATACTGCGCGGACGTTGCTCGCTCTGATAGCCTTGTAAATGTGTTGATTGTTTGTCTTGCTTGTTGGCACCGCCAGGTCGCCACCACGTGCGCGACAGTAAGCTCGTGCCCCGAGCCAGGTTTCGGCAGTTCTCGGACTAAAATAGTAGCAACGACCATCGAAAAACTTCCAATTCGGCGGACAAGTGTAGTCTGAAAAGAAAATATCATTTCATATGTTCAAATTGACTGTCAAACTAATGTCTCAATAAATTCCATGGTTGCCCATCCCCCCCCCCCCGGGCGTTTGTCGGGCATTCTCAACTGTACTTGTTCCCAGAGTCGGGCATTTGCTTTCTGCAGGTTAGCCCCGGGGTGGGGAATTTGCTCGAGGCTAAAAAGTCGAATATTTATCGCTTGTTTCGCCATTTAGCCGTACTTTAGTACGCATGTTTACACGAGCGCGCGTATCGCAAATTAATCATGGCGGACATACACAAGACTTTTTTTTTGTCCATCCTGTTGATACATTGACTTACTTCTGCAGTTTGATATTGCTATATAAAGTTTTGAGACTTCAATATTTTAATTAAAAACGTTTTAAAACTAAATGGCTATAGAATCGATTTTAAATACAGATATATTGATAGGTGATAGAGCTTGGATTCGATTTTTTGGATCAGAAATCCTCAGAAAACTTATATTTTGTCCCCCAAGGGTGGGGCATTTGCGTCAATGTAAGTCCTCAAGGGTGGGGATTTTGTTGCATTATTTGGACCCCATACTGGGGCATTTGCAACGTTTTTTCGCCAAAATGACAAAAGCCCGACAAACGCCCGGGGGGGGAGTTGGGCACCCATGGAATTGATTGAGACATAATTGTTATTATATTTTCTGACATTTGTAGGGAATATAAGGACACAATGGTGTTAGTTGTACTTTTTAATGGAAACTAAACTGAATGGATAATATTTGGTTTGAAATCAAACCTTGGGATTTCTGAAAAACCTTTGGTGGGTTTTGTGCGTTCAAACATCGGACCTACGATGTACAAATTTACCTTGTCTTGCCTGTCGCTTTAAATGTTTAATAGAAGATTTTGTTCCTGATTTACCTATTATCATGTATGAAACATTCTTTGGTATTTTTATATTCGCCCAACGTATATTTTTGGTTTATCAAAAAAAATAATCATGTCGCTTTCGTATACTGATACCAAAAAACATATTTCACTAAAACTAATCATAATAAGATTTGATTTAGTCAATTGCACAAGTTATTTTCTTAAAATTGATTTGCTAATCGAATCCTATAACTATATCCGATTGGTTTTGAAAAAGAGATTCGATTATATAACTCTTGCATAGTCAACCAATTTTAAGTGTTTGCCTGATTAATGGTTCTTTGAAAAGAACTGAAAGATTCCGCTACTTTTACCTCATACGGTAAATTATTCCATACTACCGCTCCGTTATACTTGAAGCGTCTTTTACCAGAATCGGTATTCGGTTTAGGAAGAAACAAATCGGTGTCTCTATTTCTAAGATCATAGGTATTATCACATTCATTATTCAATCGAAAGGATGTTCTTAGATTTGGTGCGGTGTGGTTATTCAGAATTTTATACATAAAAATAGATTTCAGATAATTTAGCCTTACTGAATACTGTAGTTCTAGCTGTTTCCAACCCCGACTTTCAAGTAAATCAACCGACCGAACATCGTAAGTCGCACCAGAAATTACTCTTGCAGCCCGATTTTGAAATTTCGGCAACCTGTCCTCGAGGCCTATTCCACAGTTGTCCCAGAGAGGGCTGCAGTAATCAAAGTAGGACTGTACAATAGCATTGTACATCAATTTTAGTGTCGCACACGATACGAAGGGCCTAATAATCTTATAACCCCGATTCCCGCACTGACTTTTGAACATATCATATCAATATGTTTTTCCCAGGTCAATCTTTCATCAATGTTGACACCAAGGCAAATATAATTTTCAGTCCTGGGTATTGGAACGTTATTAACGAGAGTAGGGTTCCCAGATACCTTATGTTTAATGTTATACGCTGATCCAATGAACATATATTCCGATTTTGTAAGATGAATTTGGAGCTTATTTCGTAGCATCCATTTTCTAATATTTTCAAGATCAAGGTTTATTTTAATAACAATGTCATCGCAATCTTTAGATGATAGATAAATTTCTGTGTCATCTGCTTAGAGGGATGGAATTGAATATTTTAAGGAGTCAGGCATATCGTTTATGTACAATAGGAATAATACAGGACCCAAGATAGATCCCTGCGGTGCACCGCTCTTTATCTTTCTCGGGCTCGATAAATTACCGTTTACCAGACATTGGTGCTCTCTATCAGATAGATAAGACTTGAACCAATTTAGTGTAATTCCTGATATACCAAAATAGTTAAGCATTTTTTAACAGTATTTCATGGTTTATACAATGAAAGGCTTTACGTACATCAAGAAACACGACACAATTTATTTTGCCATTATCCATATTCTCAAGTAAATCGTCGCACATTTGTATCAAAGAGGACAGTGTAGAGTGTTTAGGTCGAAATACCGATTGAAACTTGGAGAGTAAGAACTTATCAGAAACAAAGTTATAAACGATTCCAACAAAATTGCTGATGCTTTTAACGAACACTTCTCTAACATTGGTCCGAAGCTTGCAGATAATGTAGCTGTTAATCAGAATAATCGTTGTTATCTCGATTATTTACCTAGTCAAAATAACAACATCCGTTTTCAATTAAAAGAAGCTAATTTCTCTGCAGTTTTCGTCCTTTTGTCCAAGCTAAGTAGGTCAAAAGCTACTGGTCTGGACAAAATTTCGTCCCGCCTACTTCGAGAGTGCCCTGATTTAATAGCGGAATCTCTTAGCTACATTTTTAATCGATCAATTGTCTCCGGAGTATTCCCAGATGAGTGGAAACACGCTAAAGTTGTCCCAATACACAAACAAGGGAAACGTAATTGTCCTGACAATTATCGTCCGATTTCCATTGTCTCGGTAGTGGCTAAGGTTTTCGAAAGGATAATTTATGATCAGCTGTATTTATTTCTATCTGAAAATAGTCTGCTAACTAATTGTCAGTCGGGATTTCGTGGTCTACATTCTACTGTTACCGCCCTTCTTGAGGCCACTAACGATTGGGCTTATAATATCGATCATGGAAGCGTAAATGCTGTCCTGTTTCTCGACCTCAGGAAGGCGTTTGATACCGTAGACCACGAGATTCTTTTAGGAAAACTAAATTCATATGGCATCAATGGTGTTGCTGGCAACTGGTTCAGATCATATCTCAGTGAACGGAAACAAAAATGTTTCGTTAATGGTCATTTTTCGACAAATCGTTTACTCCGTTGCGGAGTTCCCCAGGGAACTATTCTGGGGCCACTTTTATTCTTAATCTATATCAATGATCTCCCGAATTGCCTTTCTCACTCACGTGCACGCATGTATGCAGATGACACTCATTTGACTTACGCAAGTAACGATATTGATGACATTGATCATCACTTCAACGAAGATCTTGCTAAAGTCAGTGAGTGGTTAGTAGCCAACAAACTTACTTTAAACCAATCTAAAACAGAATTTATGCTAATCGGCTCCCGTCAAAGGATTAGTACTTTCAACTCTAGTCCTTCACTGACAATAAATGACGTACCAATTAAACAAGTCTCTCACACAAAGTCACTTGGTGTACATTTAGACGAGAACTTGACTTGGAATGTTCATATCGAGAAATTATGCAAAAAAGTCGCTTCTGGCATAGGTGCATTAAAGCGTATAAGGCCATTCGTCCCATCTTCCACAATGCAACTTATTTACAATTGCTTAGTTCAACCCTATTTCGATTACTGTTGCGTTGTCTGGGATAGTTGCGGCAGTACTCTTGCGAATAAACTGCAAAAACTCCAAAATCGAGCCGCTACAGTACTTACTTCATCTAGTTATGATACAAATGCTGAATATCTAATTGAAAAATTGAGCTGGAAAAACCTTGAATCTCAGCGAAAAATTGCCAAAGCTATAATGGTCTATAAATCTCTTAATGGTTTTGTGCCAGACTACCTGTCTGAAATGTTTGTTGATCGAAGTAGCGTAACAAATTATACATTGAGAGACACCAGTAGAAAATTAGCTTTAGCTCAACCACGCACAAATTACCTGAAAAATAGTTTTAGCTATAGTGGTTCTGTGCTGTGGAACTCCCTTCCGGTTGAGTTGAGACAGTCTAACTCATTACGTAAATTCAAGTCAGACTGCAGCAACTTTATACATTAGTCAATAATTTTAGATTTTTGTATTAATATATTAGCACGGCACTTATGGAAAACAGGTATTCTTGTAATATATAATTAGTATTAGTATAGTATGTATACATAATTAGTATTTTAATTAACTTTTATATTCTGTAATCTGTAACTATATTGTATTCTCTTATCATCTTTTATGTAAAATCCTGATAAGTCTACCGTGGGTAAATAAAGTTCACAATCACAAATGTGTCTAAAAACCTCTCTTTCAAAAACCTTACTTTCGATTGGGAGTATAGAAATCGGTCTATAATTTTCACATTTTAGTCTGTCGTCTGATTGATAAATTGGATTCACCCGAGCCTGTTTCCAGTCGTCAACACAGTTTTCTTCGAGTGATAAATCAAATATATAGGACAGTCACGGCGGAGCTATGATATCTGCAGTCAGTTTGAGGACTTTGGCTGGAATTTTATCCAAATCATGAGTAGATTTGTCAGTCTTTAAGTTCATTAATTAGAGCCAAGGTTACATTTTCAACATTAATTTGATGGAACTGAAATTCTGTATTCACGTGAGTGTTAGGAATGTAACCGATATTCATTTCTTCTTCAGGGAGTTCATGATTTGCCTCAGATGCGAAGTTTTGGCCTATGTTAACGAAATATTCATTAAATGCTTGGGCAATAAGTTTCGAGTTGGTAATGTTACCATTATTAGCAGAGATTTCTGTAATACTATTGGCTTTATTATTCTTTCCAGTAAGAGAGTTTATTAGTGACGAGTTTTTTTCAAATCATTTAGCTTAGCACACTCTCCAATCTCTCTATGATAGAAATCGGCTTTTGTTTTACGCATTCGTATATTTATTTTATTCCGCATAAACTGAACTTTTCCCAATGTATTGTAAAGTTAAATTAAATTATATTGCCTTTTTTATGATAATTCCTTTCCCTCATTAATTGCTTGATAGTGGGCGTAATCCAAGGGACTTCAGTCCTTCTATGTCGAAGAGGTGCATGCTTGTTTAGGATTTCGTGAAAAATAGATTTCCAAACAATCCAACATCTATTATGATCATCACATCTCAGAATTGTATCACAATGTCCCTGAGATAGATCTGAATTGAACGAAATTGAGAATCTGAAAAATGTTTAAAGTCCCGGACTTTTTTTACAGGACGTAGGTCGAAATTTAGATAATTTTAATTTGCAATGCGTACAGTATATACCAAGCTATGGTCAGAGATGGCAATGTGTAAGACACCTCAGTTATGTCGAAATGTTTTCAGGTGTATTTGTCAGAATAACGTCAATAAGTGAAGATGCAGTCTCAGTAACTATCGTAGGTTCATTTATAACTTGTGTTAATTGATATAAGGAGCACAATGCTTGTAGCTTTCGAGTACAGAAGTCCTGAGGCACCTTACTAAAATCACAGTTTAAGTCCCAAAGCAACATTATTTCCTTATCGTCTATATCACATTTAAAAAGAAATAGTTCAAAGTCATTAAATGTGTCAATATGAGCACTAGGTGGTCGATACCATGTACCTATCAAGAAGGGTTTACTATGCTTTCTATTAACTTCAATTAATACATATCATTCCAAGGTCATCAGAGACTTAAGTCGTGTTCACACTACAAGCCTTGGCCTGGCCTTGGCCAGACCAAGGTAAAATGTGGCGCGTTTACACCATTACACTGTTTTTGAGACTGGTTCACTTTGGCCTAGAATTTTGCAATTAATTTTGTGTATTTTTATGTGTTGTGACGTTGTCCGCTGGTTGTCCGCTAATCTCTCACTGTGGGCACACGTTGCCATGAAAATAAGGCCCAGGCCAGGGCCAAAAGTGTTTACATTTCCACAAGCCTAAGCCTAGGGTAGGCCTAGGCCACCGGTTGTTGTGAGCACAGATTCCCTGGCCTAGGTCAGGCCAAGGCTAGGTCAAGGCTGTTTACACTGTCAAAATGTAGCCCAAGGCCAGGCCAAGGCTGGTAGTGTAAACACGACTTAAATCCTGTCTTCAACATATGGAATATTGTTTTTTATATAAAGAACCACACCACAACCGCATCTATTACGATCTAACCGAACGGATTGAATAATCCTGTATTCTGATTTCAGAGTTCGAAATTGAAGGATCAATTTTTGATTCGTTAATAGCCAAAATATCAGGGGTAATCAGCTAACATGGTGCGAATCTCGTCGATATGTTTTAAAAGACTATTTACGTTTAAATTAGCAATTCTCAAGCCAATTCTCCTTTTGGGTTTAAATGCAATTTACTACCATATATTGAGGCAGGATCCATTTATGTTTTTATCATCTATAAAAGTATAATTAGGTCTAATATACATTTCAATTTTACTGTTAACATCTGCCATCTTAGCAGAAGATTCGAAATCGTTTCTTATTGTAATACCCGAGATCCCAACCTCGGCATTTGGAAACTTAATTATCATGCACCGTAGAGCATAATTTCTCTATTTTATTACGACAAGCATTCGATTGGTCAATTGGGAGATTATTCGTCCCCCAATGTATTATAAAATGTGAAGCCGAAAAGCTTGCATTATCTATGTTTCGAATTTCTGATTCTATTTCTTTCGCTGACTCTCCGGGGTAAGTAAACTTATATGAACTTTCTTACGTGACAGCTTCTGGGGGATAATGTTCTTGACGGTTGAGTCCCCAATTAAAACCACGCACTGTTCGGGATTTTGGGCACCCGAATAAGTGAGTTATGATCAGCGCTTTCAACGGGAGGGTTGACTTGCCTACTTTGTTGATTATGGATTCTTGACTTGGCTTGCCCACTTTGTTGATTATTGGTATTTTGACGCTGGTCATCTTCTTGTGGGTGCTGAGGTTCATTGTTATGCTCTTCTGGAGATTGATTTCGCATGGAAAGTAGCGTTTGTGTATTGTGAATTTGAAAGGTATTGTGATTATTTCCCGGTTCATTAGAGCCGTTGTAATCACCTTCATCAATTAGCAATCATATCTTTTACGGACATGGATGTCTGAAGTATTCGGCATTTGTACTAGATTATTCTGTCTCGTACCCAGGCGTCTCTTTGTAGAAAAACAGTGATGCGCATATGACGAGTTTAAATTACATGAAGTATTGTAGTGGGGAGAAATGGGCGAAGGGGCTGATGGGAAGAGTGCACTTGAAATGCGAGACGCATGGCAGTTCTTGGACGATTTCTTGCAACAAAGTACGATTTCTTGCAAGTTGTGATATTTCGTTGTCGTTTACGATTTTTTGCTACTTGGTTTTGTTGTATTAACCAATGTTAATATTTTAAGCGGAAAATTTTTTTGGGATAGTTTAAAATTAAGTAACTGAATTTTATGATGGACACTAAAGTGCCTTATAATGGTTGTCTAATAACATGTTGTGACATGAGTGAGGGGGTCTTCTTTATTACAGTTAAAATATTTCACTTTGTTTAGAATATTGCGGTAACTACTGTGAATGCATGTAGCTCTGCGTTCGGCAAAATATACAACATGATATTCAGCATCATGCTATCCTATTGTGCAATTGTTATATACATTAAAAAATGACGAATCTGGGGCTGAAGCTGGTGCAAATTGCACTATTGTTCCCAAGTTGGGTCTTGGTATTATTTTATACTAACTAGGAAATAGACATTGTATAAAATTACGACAAATCAAATCTTTTCTAAAACCTAATACAAATACTTGCCAAATGATATTATGAAACCGAGTTTCTGTCAAATAGAAAGCAATAAGAAATTATCCCAAATAATTTTTTTTTATCAAAATAAAATTTCAATCTTTCTTGAAATTTGCTCGAAATTTGTTCGCCAGCGAATATAGACAAAGCAAGATTCGGAAGAACAACCACAACAACGAACTTTAAATATCATTTTCAGCCTTAAAGATGAATAACAATGTTTGTCATAAAGTATATGGGGGGGGGGAGGAGCTGGAGAATAAGGGGGGGGCACCATTTTCATGCTTGCAAAAAGGGGTAGGTCTGAGAAAATTGTGCACTACATTAGGGGTGGGTCATTTACACTATTAATTAAAGATTATCCAGCTTAACGTATATAATATGAGCGCAGTGTATTAAACTTGTTCGTAAATTTTAATGAAGGAAATATCTAAAGTTTAAACCATATCAACTATTATAAAACATCAACTATTATAAAACATCAACTATTAATGGTACCAATATTGATATTTATCGATCGTCATCTATCATCATTATCAATATCATCATCATAGTATTCATCAGAGTATTCACTAGTGCCACTGTCACTGTTATTGTCTAATGCCAATATTAAAGTCGGAGAAACGGTTGATTGGATAATAGAAATAGCACTTGTAGTAAACATCTTCTTCTCCATTAACAGTTTCAACCAGTGAATATCATTCTTTTTCAATTTTGAAAGGCTAGCTAAATTAAGCTGTGTCTCCATAGCAGCATGTAACTGTTGAAAGAGTGACAAGTTTAAACACCCTCTTACACTTTTCTTCTTGGCGCTCAAGACGACGTTTCCTTGATTTTGCCCTATTGTGCATCCTGGATAGTGCATCTACTATTTTGTTCTTCAAGCTTGTTATATCACTGTAGCACTTTTCATTGAAGCTATGAGAACACTCATATCCAGACTGAATTTTCCCAGATTTGGTGAAGCATTTTTCATCATTCTGCCTTATCAGCTCGTTACATTTGTCAACTTTCTCCCCAGGGTGTTCGATTTGCTCGATTCTGTAGATTATGGCCTTGAGGTCGTTAGGCTTTAAGGGATCTTCTGATAACTTTCTTATCAATGATGAGAGACTTTCTTGTAATTTCTTCAGCTGCACATGAAGATCATACTGTCTTCTTCCCTCTGAATGAAATTTTTGGGTAAGACTTCTGGCATTTTCTGACCATTTCCACTGGCTCTTGTAAAAATAGGGAAGAACATTCTCATTAAGGAACTTTGCTCTTTCAGTTTTGGCATGGGGAACATATCCAAATTTCTTATCTTGCCAGGGTGTTGAGCATTTCATTGGTGCTTTCAGACCATTATTGTGACTTTCTATCGATTTGTTATCTTTGCACAGTCTCTGGAACGGTTTTATTTGAAGTCCGGTAAACCCTATCACAAATCTCATATTTTCTTTAGACAGATTATAAAGATATATTGGGTGTTTTTTAAAGTAAAATTGTAGTTACAATCTTTACTTGGATCTTTTGGATCTCTTTAAAACAAAACAATCTTTACTTGGATCTCTTTGAAACAAAACAAACTGACTTCATTTAAAATTGCAGTTAATAATAATCTTGTTTATATAGGAAAGCTTAATGTGTAGAGTAAAAACTTTCCTGCATAAACAAGCTCACACTGCACCCGGCACCCCTCTATAGAATAATAAAATAAAACCTGTTGGACAATACACTGTAAAACTTTAATATAAATATTAAAACAGAAACAAAAATTTGGGAAAATAGAGTAGTGGAAATTTAATATTGTATAGAAACATGATGCCATTGACAGAATGTAAACCTTTAAAATCTAATATATTAAAATACCTATTCCAGCTAAATCGTCGGCAGTTACATCTATCAAATGGCTAATCTTTGTAACACCCTCGACCAGAAAATTGTCTTCAAACTCACACAAATCTGCAAAGGCCAAATACTTTCCAATTCCATCACAGCTACTATGTATATTTATGCTCTCTGGAGCTAAATGAGTCCTTCAGTCTTCACCGAGTTCTACTGTCTTTCAAATCTTCGTATTTCTATTTCTCGAAGTCCTATGGCTATGGCATTTATCAAAATAAGCAGATGCACAAAATTATTTATCTGGCGACGGAAATAGTGCTAATATAAGAATTTGAATATAAATCAATGAATATTAAATTATGAGTATAATTTTTAGTAATACTCACCTATTTTGATCAGGTCTTCTTTTGCCACGACTATAATATGTTCTACTTTTATTACTCCCTGACTCAGGAATGCAGCTTGAAACTGTTCCAAGTCGGCAGCAAGGATAAAATTCGCAATACTATCATTACTTTTGAGCTTCAAATTGTGGCTATCGTTCCATGTTTCGCGCACCAATATTGGTTAGGGTTAGGGGTTAGGTATTAGAGGTTAGTTAGGGTTAGGTTAGGGGTTAGGTGTAAGGTTAGGGTTAGGATGTGTATATATGTGTATGGAGGTATGCAGTTAACTTTTCAGTACACTATAATATACAAATAATGAATGTTTATGAGTGCAATGGTAAGAATATTTTCATGAGGTGAAAGATGGAATGTTCCATTCAACGAGGCGACAGCCGAGTTGAATGGAACATTCCATCTTTCACCGAATGAAAATATTCTTACCATTGCACGAAGAAACATTCATTATTTGTTTTATATAATACCAAAATAGACTAATAGATTCGTATGAGAAGCATTTTGAGGGATGCGATTTATCGAAAACACCAAGAGTGCAATTGTACTATACGTTTTATTCCATTGCACTCGCGGAGAGTGCAATGGAACGTGTTCCATTGCACTCTTGGGAAATGGAATTTTCTATTCAATATCACGTGACCATAAACAGCCAATTAAATGATTAGAATTTAATAAGGTATTATATAATATCCATTACATAACGTTTACTATATTGGTGCGCGAAACATGGAACGATTACCCAAATTGTTGTCAGCCATTTTGGAGCTCGTTCCCAGTCTCCTTCAATCACGTGGTGTACGTTTACAATCATAGATTATAATATATTTATAAAAAAATTATGCAATAATTTTTACACAAAATGCAAAATGGCGAAATCTTGCAAAGCGAAAACATTAAGCGAGCAACGAGTCAGCTCCAAACTTACTGAAACAAATAATTTGCGGAAGTCCCTTCAGACGTGTAGGGGTAGACGAAAATGAAGAAAAAATAGGTACGTAGTGCGTACATGTTGATTGCCCTCTCTCCTCCGCAGAGGCTTTAGTTGCCTTTCCTTCACCATTTTCCCAGTGGCTCCGCCCGTGTTCTGAGATCCGCCATGTAAAGTGTAGTGAAATGTATCTCATCGTGATAAATCATAAGACAACTAAAGCACAGAATAGATACTGGACCAGAAGTGTCACTCAGACAATATTTTGTCCGAAATTTTACGACGATGCTGACGTGAAAATAAGCCATCATATGACGCCATCCTGGAGTGCACACGGACGTTTTTCATGGGACAAACATAGGTACGAAGTGCCATGTGCACTCCAAGATGGCGTCATAGCACGTAAAGAATTTTGGACGTTTTTCCGAAGCCAAAACACATAAGAGTGTCCCTTCTGGTCTGGTATCTATTCTGTGACTAAAGCCTCTGCAGAGGAGAGAATTGCATTCAGGCCGATTTCCATTCAGTGCAAAATATCGCGAGATCAACTTTTTGCGATCACTTTCTTTTGAAACGCGTTCAGTCAACCTGATCTGTTGCGTTTAGACTGCGAGCAATCCCTCTATTTTCCTTCGTTTTATTGTTTCCCGGACTAAAACTGAACGCGCGGGAAAATGACAAAATGGGGCGGAGACGAGGGATTGCTCGCAGTCTAACTTTCTTTTGAAACGCGTTCAGTCAACCTGATCTGTTGCGTTTGATTGCTTGTATTTCACTAAGAAAGTGATCGCAAAATGTCGATCGCGCGACACTTGATCATTTATTATACTCTAGAAGCTTGAAAATATAAATAGTTGTCGAATAAAGCTCAATATTTTGGACACAAAAATTTAAACAAAGCCTTTGTTTACATACGGACTGTAAATCACCTTTAAAAAATCAGCTTGTCTTTAGCGCTTTTAGTTTTCTCTGGAGGCCTCGCATAAGTTATGTCATCGCACAGCGACATATTGATGGAGACTGCAAACACGCGTGCCGCTTAGCGATTCAAAACGCTCATTCTCCGCCACAAGTTTCTTTGTCGTCATAATATTTTTTTTCATTCTTTACCCCATAATATTCGCATCGTATGAGATTATTTTTAAGCTTATACCGATTTAAACTTTGACTGAACAGCTTGCACAAGACGAGTCGTCGAACCGCCACATATTGACACTTACCGCAGGTCAGTCGACAAGTCAGCATACTAAAAACGCTCTATCTCAGCCAAAAATTAACATATCCCTTAAATATTATTTTTCATTCTTCACTGATAAATTACACATTATTTAAAAAAATCAGCTTGTCTTTAGCGCTTTTAGTTTTCTCTGGAGGCCTCGCATAAGTTAGGTTATGCTAATGTATGGACCAACCCCCCGTAAGCGGGATTTCCCCTTTGTTTACTACAGTATGTAATTGATACATATAAATTTGTTTTATAATATTACTTGATTGCGAATTAAGAATTGGTATAATATTTTGTAGTTGGGTTCCAATGGGTGTTTGTATATTCTGAGTAATGAGTAATGGATTTTCGTATACTTACATTAGAAAAATAAACCATGAAAACATTGACAGTGGTTCTATACTCACTCTCTGCCGTGAATAAGTATAATGCTGTGACAGTGTCAGGAGTGTAAACTTAAGCCCGCCGCACACGAACGCACTTGTTGCGCGTACTTGTTATTCGTGACAAGTTGGATCGACAGAATTTCCTCGTGTGCGGGCAACATTTACGGCATTTTCGTCATTCGTGACATGTAAACCAAATATCAAACATGTTTGATATTTTTCGTCATTCGTGACAAAAAATTCTCGTGTGCGGCGAGCAAACGACAAGCGCGCCTGAATAGGAAAATTTGCGCATGCGTGCAACTTGCAGAATTAAAAACAAGACACGAGCTCGTGATTTTGATCCGCCATGTTGTTTTTAATTCTGCAAGTTGCACGCATGCGCAAATTTTCCTATTCAGGCGCGCTTGTCGTTTGCTCGCCGCACACGAGAATTTTTTGTCACGAATGACGAAAAATATCAAACATGTTTGATATTTGGTTTACATGTCACGAATGACGAAAATGCCGTAAATGTTGCCCGCACACGAGGAAATTTTGTCGATCCAACTTGTCACGAATAACAAGTGCGCTCGTGTGCGGCGGGCTTAATATGATAAAATAAATATCAATTGATCAAAAATGGTCACAATTTCGCTATAGCATATTCGTTTCTAGCGTGTCTTATATTAACCAGTTCAGCCTTTAAAACGATTGTCTATATATACTTACAGTTGATTTCACGAAACTTTGGCCAGGCCAATTTCGAGGTTGGTTGGGAATTTGGGAACTATAAACACGAGATCATCAAGTTGATTGGAAACCGGCCAATCAAATTCGGAAGTTTCGCATCAAATTATCGAAATTCGTTATGAAATTCCGAACCAAGTTCGCAAGCAAGTTCGCAAATTGCAAACAATTTTGACGGTAAATTTTAAAAACTAAAGGTATTGTATTAAACTTATTCATTTAATAATAAATAATATCATAATAATAATTTCAGGTTTAAAATTATAATAAGTTTAATACAATAAGTTTACCGTCAAAATCGTTTGCAATTTGCGAGCTTGCTTGCGAACTTTGTTCGGATTTCATAACGAATTTCGATAATTTGATGCGAAACTTCCGAATTTGATTGGCCGGTTTCCAATCAACTTGATGATCTCGTGTTTATAGTTCCCAAATTCCCAACCAACCTCGCAACTGGCGCGGCCAAAGTTTCGTGAAATCAACTGTAATAGTCCTTAGGGACTGGTCATAAAGTAACTGCTAGGGTGGGCTGGAAGAAAATCACAAATTTTGCCAATAAGTTCGGTGACCCATCTTAGGATGTAGATTAAAATTTCAAAGCCCATCTAATCTTACAAAAAAATTTTCATGACCCACCCAATCTAAATTGGGAAAATACACTTTTATAATAAAAAAAAACTTGCGGGTATGAACATTGTAAATATACACGGCATGCACTGTATTGACATACTTAATTCCACCAAGCTTGACCAACACGTTGATTCTGAGCTGCTCTCCAGTTGGTTGTATTTGCTGTGATTCGACCACTTCTTGTTGTTGTATAAACAAAGTACTGGCTTCAATAGCACCATTTGCATTTGATAATTTGGATAGTTTTTTTACTTTTATTATTAATATCTTTATTTTTTGAAGTAGACATGCATGGGTTTTTGTTTGGTGGCCCAACCGTGGACATACAAAAAAATTGGCGGCCCATCAAAACTGCCCAAAGAATTTCCATGGCCCATCCCAAATCACTCCAGCCCACCCTAGCAGTTACTTTATGACCGGTCCCTTAATTATTGAATTTTTTCGTATTGCGTATTTGAAATTAGTGCCGGGCGGAAGGATCCATTTGGGTGTTAGTGCCGAGCGCCACTGTCTGTATGCCGGGTGTCGCCATCGCCACTTGTGAGCATATAACCCTGAAATAACGTTAAGAAAATTATACTTTATTGCTTGTACAATATACTATTATTGTATAATGCGTGCGTCCTTTTTTTGTAGACTAAAGTTTTACCAGGCAGCTGTTCGGCAGCTGTTCTTCAACAATTCTCTTCTGGAGAACTTAAATTTGAACTAAATTTCCGATGTTTGCCAATTTTAAAGCCGTAAAATAGAAGCTCAGTCAGTGCTTTTGTTGTGATTGACGATGCTGTAAATTTATAAATGTTTCTTTCTTTAGCTTGTGAAGGAAGTGGAATACCAAGTTTCGTTCATGCAATCCGTGCAGAACTATGTTGAGATTATGCTTGAAAGTTTGGAAGAAACAGAACTTGATCATGAAAACGATCTTGAAAGTATCCATAGTTAGTAATCAAAGATCTATGTTATAACTGCAGAACAATGGGGGAGGTATAGAAATGTGGGATAGAATGACAATCAGAGTCGTGGTCTGATATTTATTGGAGAGCAAACGACTCGCTTTCTGATTTTTGTGTTCAGCATGCTTTTTGTATAAATATGATTTCTAGAGATAATAGATGTTATAGTTCAAAGGAGAAAGCGTATAGGCTTTGGTCTGTGGTTTGTAATTTGTTTATTTGGCCGGGTAAGCGTAAAGTAGTTTCAAAATAATGAGTTCGGAATGAGAACCTTTTCGATATACATTGAGCTAAGGTCTGTATCTGAGTTGTGTGCCTATCGCAACAGTTTTATACACTTTGGTTTTGGAGCCACATTTATGTATTTGCTGAAGTAGCTGCAGAAAGCAGAGAGGGTGTAGTCGCAACGCAGATAAAAACCCTTTTATGCCATCACTATACTGAATCTCCTAGTTACAATCGCTTGGAAAATATTTGCGTTCACGAGAATGTTCCAGAACCTCAACGGTCTGTGCCAGTGTAGGTAACAAGAAAGCTTCGGATTGATTGGGATACATGGGGATACAACCGTACCTGAAAGATACAAGGAGAACTTCGCCGTTTCGACCGAAGGCGTTTCGTCGGGTTAGCACTATTTTCCATCCAGCAAACCGCCCTATCGATTTTCTAAAGTCGTTTCTTTTTGGATATTTTTATTAATTCGGTTACGGTTAGAGTTAGGGTTGCGGTTAGGGTTAGGGGTTAGTTACACAGCCATTTAACACCTCTTCCATCTTCCAAAAATGACGTCAGGTCAGTTTGCTGGATGGAAAATAGTGCTAACCGTTTCGTCGCGACGTAAAACACAAAGGCATTAATCAGTGCAGATAATATATACTCATGGAATCAAACTACTGATAGTCTGATAACACTTGTTTGGCGTAAACAGTGAACGTACAGGCAATATTTCGTCAAACAAAAAAAAGCTATACCGGTATAGTTCAAGAACATCGGTTTGATAAGTCGGGAAGGGCCTGAAGAAGTAACTGACGTCTTAGCTCGAAACGTCGAAGTTCTCCTTGTATTTTTCAGGTAGTTATATCCCTATATCAAACCGATGTTCTTGAACTATGTAGCTTTTTTTGTTTGACGAAATATTGCCTGTACGTTCTCTGTTTACGCAAAACAAGTGTTATCAGTGGATTGATTTCATGAGTATGTATTATCTGCACTGATTAATATCTTCTGGGTTTTGCATATCGAAAGATATGTCTAAATAACATGTTATTGGAACCATGGGATACAATGGAGTTAGCAAAACAATTCTGAGAAATTTAAAATACATTCCCACGTGTACTGTTTCAAGATTTTGTTGTATCAATACCGTCAATAAATTTCATCATTGATACTTTTTTATCAACATAGTGTGACTGAATAATTACGTAGTAATTATTAACGTTACATGCACTTATTTTATATACAATATAAACATGCATATTCTTATATACTACAAATATGAGATTTATTGTCAAGTTCTAAAAGATGCATATAAACAGTACGTTTAAATTTTGAGGGCGATATCAGTTCTCTAATGTTTAAAGGTAAAGATTTCCAGTCTTTTGCACCAGCATACTTGAATGTTGATTGACCTATTGCACTGTTCACCTTCGGAAGATCAAGCAGCGTCTTATCCCTCAGGTCTCTGTTGTGTATATACAACGTCTGAATTTGAACGTATCTCTCAGTTGGCTAGGGCGGTCCAAGTTATACAGTATCTTGAAATACTTATAATTAAAAACGTAAAAATCGTCTCCTGCTATGCAATGTCAGCAGCTTCAGTTCGCTGCGCATCTCTTGAGAGCATTTTCGCCTTCCTTTGTGAAGGATAATCCTCAAAGCATGATTCTGCAGTTCCTCGACCCGCCTCGTTTGAATTGTTCCGCACTCGTGCCAAACAGTTGAACCATAGTCCAAGATGGGTAGCATAGTTTGTAGATACGGAGTAAAATTACGGAAGGTAAAAATGACGATATATGCGATTGATTAAGCCAATTTTTGGATATATATCACTGAAAGAAGAAGTGATACGAAACCAGTGTAATGAAACAAAGTAAGAATTACGTCACCATTTCTATGGTTGTGTGAGCAGTACATAGACCACAGCACGATCTCAAAAATATATAAGATCAATGATACACACCAATGTTTGCAATATGGTTTCGAAAGATGGTAATTCTGCTAAGTATTTCCGTCGCTCGCTTCATGAAATCAGTAATGTTTATAACTCATTCTCTCATTTGAAACCTTACCCTGATTTAGTTGTTGTGTCAGGCAGAAGAGGCAACTGTTATGATGCTGAAATTAATGTCATTTTAAAAAAGAGCGATGTTTTTAATGCATGCATGATACGATAGAATTCTGTTGTTAGGGTTTGTAATCCAAGTGAGTATATATATACATTTTAAGACCTGACCAGGAACGACTGCGAAAAATGCAGCACAAGGTCCTCTGGTAGGGATTGAACCTACGGCCCTGCGATTCCGGTGCAGCGCTCTAACCAACTGAGCTACAGAGGCCAGCTGTGAGGTGATCGGGTGTGCGGGTTGGGATAAGGTGGACTTCAATGATCTGGTTTCTTGCACTTCACTTGGTGGTATTAATATTAGAATGCTGTTGTTAGGGTTTGTATTACACTTGGATTACAAACCCTAACAACAGCACTCATGATACCATAGCCTATATAGTGTTATAGTTTAACGTATATTGATGTGTTATGTATACAGTAATGTTACCAGAGGCTGAATATAGTTTGATAACCTTTGCGGAAATTTTTATTCGTAAAAGCATAAATTATAGGATTTATCCAAGAATTGGAAAACACGAGGACACCCATGACTCTGACAGGAATACTTGGTTTGATCTCGAAATAACCCAGCTGAGCAAGCAAGAAGTACACTTGATTTGGCAGCCAACAGATGATGAGAGTTAACGATGCAACCGCCATCATCATTGTCGCTCGTTTCAACGCCTGTTTTGATGAACTGCGTGCCGAAGAGTTTGTTCTCCTGGTAAAGACTGCAGGGTACACTCTTTCGTTCTTTAATCTAAAAAGAGAACATAGTAAATCTTAAAGGATTTGCCAAACTTTTTATATGTGCCATTACAGTGCATGCATGTATTTCGAAGTTTGACGGTGGCACCAATCGGGAATAAACAAGATGGACAAGTTGATCCCAAATTTTCTATTGGCGTGATTTTTCACTAAGTACCGAAACCACTGCGCTGGATTTCAGGGTATTTTCCCCATCAAATATTTGCACACATTGAATGCGTCAAGTGCATTTCAATTTTCAGCGTCTTTCAACAAAGTATCCGTTTGTTTGCAATTCTTTACCAGGGAAGACAAGTTCTACCATAGTAAAATGACAAACAACCAAGGATATAAAAAGGGATAAGACACCACAATCCCACTCAGCTAACTTATGCTAGTTTTAAAGTAAGTGGTGAGGGATACGTTTGGGCTGGCCAAATGGAGCCGAATAAAAAAATTCGCACCCCAGGACAACAACAACTGTACATTTTGGTAAAGGACACAACTGGACATTAATGGAATCAATGTGTGTTGGATTTGTAAGGTACCTTTTAAAAATATGACAATAAGCCAAGACAATAAAACTGCAAGGAATAAATGTTTGTCCAGCAAACAACACGATGGCTAAGGCCCATGATTGTTGTTGATTTGTTTCCACTGTCCATTTGCACTTTGCTGTTGTCGTGTTAGGATCCTGATAACCTTCCACACGTGGGATTATAGGAGATTCAAACGCTATTCCTGCAATCCAAGTGCAGAGTATTAAGGCTTGCATCGTCCTCATCCCGAATTTTTGTTTGTAAATAACAGGACGAAACACTGCAAACCATCTTTCTATTGCGAGAACTAGGCAAGTATAAACTGATGTAATTCCCAACGAGAAGGGAATAAAATGTGACCAAACAATGCGACAATAGAATTCACGGGGAAAGTTTTCCAATGGAACTGTATAAACATCCTCATCCTGTATAAACTTTGGAACCACCAGCAGAGATATGGCGGTAAGGATGTCTGTTATTGCTAGGTTTAAAATACATTGATAGTGTTTCTTTTTGAGCCATGATGGAAAATGAGCAAACAGAAGCAAGACAAGAAAGTTTCCAACAAGTGCCAAGGACGCCGTAAAGGTAAAAATCACCTTCGTTACTTTCCTTGTCTCATCATTTGACTCTGTTAATGTTCTGTTCATCGTGGACTTCACAAAAGCCTTTCCTTTCACGTATGTATTTCTTCGTAGCTACGCTTTGTTGCTATGTCAAACGTTGTCAACATAACAGATCAATCTCTACAAGATGACATTTGGTTTACAGCTGTCCACACACAAATGTAATCGGTCGGCATCTTTTTCTCGACGTCCAATCTCTTTTCGTGATATGCACAGCTATAAGAGATATCTTTATACAAATATAATACTATTTCGAAGTGCAACCGCATGTTCGAATTTCGAACATGCGGTTGTCAACATGACTGCTGTATAAAACTTAAATGAAGGTGAACGGCGCTACGCCTATTAATACGGCCAATACGGCAATAGTCATAGTATATATTAATTAATTAATAAAGCTTGCATCTATTTGATTGACACAACAAAAATGTTGAAATACCGACCCTGTAAACAGAGTAATGAGTACTATTTACAACGTGAGCGGTCATAGTGTTGTATCCACTATTTCTTGATCAGTGGTTGTATCGGATATACACGATAAACGAGAGGTTGCAATTGTATGTCCGATACAACACGAACGCGAATGCTTGATGAGAACATTAGTATTTTTCAACAATTTAAAATAAATTAATGATATTTGGTGAGAAACATGGGCGGAGGGGGCGGAAGCCCCCCCCCCCCTCCCCGGTTTGTTGGGAAAACAAAGCCAGTCGGGCAATATTGGCTTATTACAAAAATAAATGGGACAAATTCTGTCAATTTTGTGGGAAATTCTGTCAATTTTGTGGGAAATATGCTATCTAATAGGAATTTTTCGTATTCACTCCTCCCCCCCCATCGACAACAATTTTTGGAAAGTTTCTCCGGAAAATTTTTTTCGGGCACAATCCGAAAAAGTCGGGCAAATTTCTTTCCGCCCCCTAATTTTTTCCTTCCCGTACGCCTATGGTGAGAAATATGGATTATGTATATCAGACCAGCATACAAACTCCTCCACGCTCATTTCTTTTGTGTTTCTTCATGAATTATTATGGACCAACCGTGTAAGAAGTCTGATAATGCCATCAAGTTTGTTACAATTTGTTAACAGCTTGTTCCAAACTTCTCGACAACTTGGGACAAACAGAACACAACTTGTCGACGGTTTGTTGGCAGCTAGCTAGAGTTGCTACAAGATGTGAGATTTTTGCGTGTGTGTAGGCTACGTCCACACTACTCACCAGTCCGTAGGACGACATGGTAGGTCACATGATGTTATTATTCTAAACGTACTTTCTTATATATTCAAAAATAATAACTATTTGTAAAACCGTGGGCGTGGCGCCCGCGTGTACCGGAATAGTATAATTATAAAACCTCAAATTTACATGTTTTTAATTTGGCTCTGGTTAATATTAGATATTCCGAATGATTTTTTATATTTTATAGACTGATTTGTAAACATTTCATTAAATATTCGTGTTGAAAACGAAATTATATTATTAGAATCACATTTCTAATAGAATCACATGCCATTCTCTGAACTGGAATATCTGCCTTAGTGACTGCTATTGCATAGTAATAAAAAAACGTTCGTTTTTATAAATTTAATCCCAACCGATAAAAATGACAGTCATAAGATCTGCTTTTACCGTTGAATTCTGTTCACCTGAGCAATTAAACGTTTTGTATATAATATACAAATAATGAATGTTTATATGAGTGCAATGGTAAGAATATTTTCATGAGGTGAAAGATGGAATGTTTAATTCGAGGCGACAGCCGAGTTGAATGGAACATTCCAGCTTTCACCGAATGAAGATATTCTTACCATTGCACTCATAAACATTCGTTATTTGTTTTATATAATACCAAAATAGACTAATAGATTCGTATTAGAAGCATTTTGACGGATGCGAATTATCGAAAACACAAAGAGTGCAATGGAATAAAACGTATAGTACAATTGCACTCGCAAAGAGTGCAAAGGAACGTATTCCATTGCACTCTTGGGAAATGGAATTTTCTATTCAATATCACGTGACCATATAAACAGACAATTAAACGACCAGGATTCAATAAGGTATTATATAATAAGTTTTGAATGTCGATTAAACTAGTGTGATAAATTAGACTGCTAACCTTTTGCCGGATTGAAATTATCATAAAACTCATTCATACAAATTGACTGCAAAAATATTTCATAAAATGTGCGTCAAAAAACAGAGACCGTAAGATTGATATTTACACCAGGGTCGGTTGTATAAAATTCTTAACTATACATTTTAACCACTATTTTGTAGTTCAATTAATACTCTATAATAAGTAATTTTATGTTATTACACCAACACAGAAAAAAATCAAGTAATTTTAATTTGGTAACTGTACTTTAACTACCTTTTTACTATACACCCAGCCGGCAGCCCCAGACTGCAAACGGACACCGCATTTGAAGGTAAGTTCTGTAAGTTTTCTGCAGCTAATTCATGCTTCAATTTGAACGCGCAATTGTTCTAATAGCTAACAATTTACATCAAAATTTGAAGTTTGCCATTTGCGATTAGTGCTCTGCCGTAATAGTGGCCTAAGCCTTCCACTTTTTTATTACATAGCGTGGGACTGGGGACAAAGATGCGTTTTCTGCTTCTTTTCAAATAGGAAGACTGGAGCCCATGGAAACGTAATTTGTGATCAGTAAAAGCCTAGGCCAATGACACTTTGACCCATTAACCCATACAAGGAGTTCTGTTATCAGGAGTAGCGTTGATAGTGAAAATAAAGTCATGCGCGCGAAGTATGCATGAGAGTCCCACCAGGAGCTCTGTATCAAGTTTGTGTCTCTGCGGAGGTATATACTGTAATGTTACACATCATATTAATCATAGAATAAAGAAACGCGACAGAAAACCATGTCAAATAGCGGCGAAAGTAGTGCGGGTGACGGTTAGGGTGCTGACTCTTCCACAGTTTCTCGTTATATTTTAGTACGGGAGAATATGCCCATTCGCGGGTTAGGCGTTGACAATACATGTCGGAACCCATTCCCATCATCCAACGCGAGCGACTGGGAACGAGTCAGGTTAGGGTGAGTGTTATTAAGAGATTACGAAAACGAAAGCTACGTATATTCACTTTATTGACATCACCCGCAACGAATTCGATAGTCCTGACTGTTTTGTTTTTACTTATGGGAAAACAAAATTGAGGATAAGTTGAGGAGTTTTGTATTACGAAAAAAAACACACTTTACTGTAAAACATGCATATCTACCGTTCTAAAATGTGTTTTCCACTAAAGTCCAGGTATTGTTGTTTATTCTGAGCTTTTATAGTCCTTGCATTAACTACAATCTTTGACAATAATAACAATATACATTGGGACTATCTACTAATCTAGTTTTCACATGCATTCAGATGTAACATCAAAAACACACAAAAATATTTTCTACTTTCCACCCGTTTCAATGTTGGCGTCTCCGCGATTTTGCATCCGGAAACGAATCAGAGAGCGTTATTTGCCCCATTTGTCCCTCGATATTCCCGTAATACCCACTCTATTCTTTTATAATCTCTATCGTGTTGAGGATATAGTCAACGTGAGTCAAAATATGGGCCGTTGCTAAAGGGGATGGACGAGAGGGAGGGACAGGATGGCGGCCTGTTTTTAAGACCAAACATGAAAAAAATCAATAACCAGGCTCTTGTAACAATCCTACACCCTACACCTAATCCCAACCTTAAACCTAACCCTAACACTAAACTAACATTAACATTAACATTAACCCTTAAACAAAACATAAACAAAATAAAACTATTAATTAACGTCAGACAAAATAAAACTATTAATTAAATGTAAAAAATATCTGGATGAACTAAAAAACAATTAAGAATATACCCGGATTCAAACCATTTTAAGAACATTAACCCCCCTAACACTAAGACAAAATCTGAGTTTAAATTTGGAGCAATCTTGTGAACTCTCACTTGTCTATCCCATTTGTTTATCACAATTGAAGATGCCCCTCCCCCACTTCTCGACTTTTTGGAACATTTGAGTCGTAGAAGAGATGGCTAGCAGTTATTCAACAGCCTTGCCTTGTACCCAGGCGCTTTGATTTGCTACTCCACAGTGTTACACTGTGGCAAACGCAGTACAAACCACAACCAACCTGTGGCAGGTGGTAAATAGAGTAGCTGCTGGCAGGAAATTATGTGTCTTTTTTGCATACCAATCGATCCGGTAAATATAGAGGAAGGATCTTTCAATTAAGTCTTACTGTGCCGTCTAGCGAAGACAATCGCAGGTTGTTTTTCGAAATTATAACCCAAAATATTCCCTCTTCACAATGGAAATATGAGGAAAGATTTCCTCATTTTAAAACATAAATTTTACACGATATTCTTCGTTAAATGTTTTGATAATATGACGAAATTTCCAACAGGATTTCCCAAATGGCTTGAAATGCCATTTCAGATGATTTAAATTACAAAATATTTACAGGGAGACGACCTTCACCTTGGACAGCCCAGGTGCAGTGGCGAACCAGCCCGACAATTTGATCATGCTATGCAAAGTTTAAATTATTATCACTATTCATTTCTTCAGAAATTGAAACGGAAATATTTGCATAGTATAACCCATTCTCGTACCCAGATCCCTTCTTACGCGTGGTGCGACGAGGGGCTCTGGCCAAATCCCAGAGGGCCAAATCCATAACCGGATACCATAAAAACATGGTAAGAAAACAATATCCGGTGTTAGAAATAGCCAATCAGATGCCAGTTCGGATATGGATTTGGCCAAAGCCCCTCGTCGCACCGCGCGTAAGAAGGGCTCTGGGTACGAGAATGAGTATAACCAAATTGTCGGTGACTGCTTCGTCCCCAGTCGCTTTCAAATTGAGGAGAGCAAAACAAGAAAATATTTCTTTGTTGGGCGCGCAATACCCCATCGTGCATTGCCCGGCAACTTATCACAGCCACTGATCTATATAGATTGCACTTCACTGTGTCCAACGAATGGCCTGCGGAGGAGGCAGTGTGGGTGATACCTTCGGACCCACATAGCCGCCTATACTTCTTCTGACAAACCCCCTACTCTAAATTCTACTGAAAACCCAATCTCGTACCCAGAGTATGCCCGTTCGTAGGTTAGGTGCTGGGCATGCGAACGGGCACACTCAGGGTACGAGATTGTTGAAAACCCTGATCAAGCAATGAGCCACATATAGTTGTTGAACTAAAATACATTTAAAAAAAAGTCAAACGGTTTACGTACATGGTAATTTATTGCATTGTGAGTACAAGATACTCCTCTAAGAGGATTTGAATAAACTGAAATATATGCTTTGCACTACAACAATAAACCAGGATTACTGAGGAACACCATGATTTATATAATACCATGCATTGCCTGCAGTCTATAGTATTACCAGAACCATTGCTCTGTGAAACACACAAAACATGCATAGCTTGTTGGATGCAGTCGCAATATGGCACGAATATATGCAGTGTTTGTATCTGCGCTAGACCAACAAAATCACGCATGCACAGACAGCCAGTGTAACGAACGGGAAAATTTATACTGTATGCATGTGGAATAAAATAATATTTGAACTAAATTAAAAATTATTCTGAACAGTTGTACTCGGAAAGTCGTATATACAATCAGCCAAATGGACAATTCTATCAAGAACAGCCATCTTCTAATTCTCACGACAAATGTATTTCACAAAGTAAACATGGCTTTCGTGGCAATAAAAACCCTTTCAAAATCACCAAATATTAGAACAATGAAGTGGGTTTTGCACTATGGGAATATTTTTGCATTCCTAGTTTCACTCAATTGCCCATAAGACAAAGAAAGTGTCGTGGGAAAGTTTTCCTAGTGAAAAAAACAACTTTGCAGGGGTACTGGAACTGTCCCAAATTTCATGATATCACGAAGAACAATAAGGTAGTGAAAACTCTTGGTCATGTAACACAATACGTGGAACTACATATAGTGGTACACTGCGACTGCATTTTCAGGCTAGCTAGCTAGCTTTGAACCAACCTTCATGCAAGTGTTTCTATGAGTAGGTTCTGCATGGGCTCCTCTGCATCACCCTGGTAACAACATTACAACATACAAACACAACATAGCATAACAGAAATGTAGCAATTTAATAACCCACACATTTCTTAAGTAGCATGATTTAAATGGTCGTCTTAAAATTCTGAATTTCAGCCATTCCAATCGTTTTTGTGGGATTCCCACTCTAGCCCACGCTTTTCCAATTTCGTCTCACGCGGGTTTCGCGTGTTTTCACAAGAAAAGGTAACGGTTGGGGGTATAAGCGTAGGCTATTTGTTATTATGTGCAAAATGTGTTTTACACATCACAATGTAGTTTGAACCCTTCGTACACTTTGTCCGACTTGAGTACTCTACTCGGCAAACACCAGACAATTTTACTCATGAAGATGGGTTATTTAAAACTGCTACATTTCTCAAGGCTAATGTCGCATGATACATACAACTGTATCAGTTTAATAATTATACTATTTACAATAGTAAATATTTATATAGTACATAATTCGCACGTTGATCCAACAAATATTCTCAATAAATATTATTTAGAAAGAGATGGTCTCCCATTTTATAAATTTTCCCATCGATAATAATGTTTGGTTAAGTTAATGTCTGCCTTTTATAATTGGCTTTTAAATGTTTTTAACTATAATATAAAATAATATATATATATATATTTGGGGTTAATTTCTTGAGCTACATAATCGACTTTGTCAATCGCTATATTATAATATACATAGCTATACTAAACTAAACAAGGTTTCTCCATATCAGAAGGTGGTTGAGGAACGCGAAGACGTAAACTTGTTATAAAGTCCATTTTATTTCTAGAAGGTAAAATAATCGGTAAATATCTTATTCTACACGACTCAGGCTACACACTGTTGCATAAAATGTAGAACAACATTGCAACAATATTGATGTTGTTGACCCAACAATAACTATATTCACGTTCGCAACAAGCGAAAATAATTATTGAACAACCACATTTATTGTTTGCAACAATGTTATCAAGTATATGGACAGACGTTTCTCACATTATATTTAAAATGCTGCCACGAAACATCTTGGGTGTACTTACTTAAATTTTTTAATCTCCTCTTGTTTTGATCCTCTCTGTGGAGTTTGACTGGATGTTGTTTGTGGAACAATACTCGAAACAACTGAACCTTTCGGTTGTACAGAAGCCTGTACGAAACAAAACAGACAAAATCAATGAAATATTCTAACTACAAAAATTGGGCAATTATATATATATATATATAGAAAGACACAAAAACTTAGCAAGCTTTGTTTGGCAAGCTTTGTTTTGTGTCTTTCTATTAAATGCTCTGGTTATCCATTGAGCACTCTATCATTGGTTTTTATAACCTAGCACAGACTATTTTATATATATATATATATATATATATATATATATATATATATATATATATATATATATATATATATATATATATATATATATATATATATATATATATATATATATATATATACAGCATGCAAAGCGGAAAAGTCGAATACGAGCGTGAAAGGCTGCTGGGAAACGCTAACATTTTTCCGCCGATGGGAATTCGAAGTGAGACGTACAAACAAAAGATAATGCAAATTTAATTAATCAACAAACTGTTATGTAGCAAAATTTACATAAATTCGTGTTCATTTGAAGAGATTTAAGCTCCTATGCCTTCAACATGTTGAACGAGAAGAAATTCGCGTTAAATTTGCATTTTAGTTTTCAGTGATGATTAGCATTTCAAAGCCTTGTGGGACTAACTTTGAAAGAAAAAATGTCCAATTCCCATCGGCGGAAAATTGTGATTTTTATGGACTTTTTTGTCAAAGCAATACTCCTTCATTTTCCAACTAAATGACGCGTACAGCATGTCATTTGAAAGATAAATAAATGAACTTAACAATGGTGTAAAAACCAACCGAATTTGTCAAATATATTCTGCGTTATTACACGCCAAATTTGGATTCGAATTATTTTGATACACACTGTATATCGCTGTTATACTATTCTAAGCATGATTATATGAATCCATGTCCTTCCTGAAAGATTAGGTGTGACCATCATGTATAATACAATCATGTACCTTTTCAGCTTCTTTTAAAAATCGTTTAAAATCTCTGTTTTCAAGCAAAGCGGGTAATTCTGTTGAACCTTTTGATTGTGCTTCTTCCATTATTCTTTTCATCTCTTGTAAACGAGCATTTTCCTTGCCTAATTGGATCTACAAATAAAATAACTCATCAGAAAAAACATGTCATATTAATTACCGAATGAGTCTTCTATACGTTTTTTTCGCGAGTAACGGTTGAAATTACTCGAAAGTAGAAATGTTGGAATAGCTGTAACTAATTAGAAGCATTTACAAGAATAACAAGTTATTAATGGTAACAACAACAAATTATAATAGTAACAACAACAAGTTATTAATGGTAACAACAAGAAGTTATAATGGTAACAACAACAAATTATAATGGTAACAACATCAAGTTATTAATGGTAACAACAACAAGTTATATAATGGTAACAACAACAAGTTATAATGGTGACAACAAGTTATTAATGGTGACAACATCAAGTTATAATGGTAAAAACAACAAGTTACTAATGGTAACAACAACAAGTTATAATGGTGACAATTAACAAGTTATAATGGTAACAACAACAACAACAACAACAACAACAACAACAACAAGTTATAATGGTAACAACAACAAATTATAATGGTAGCTTGTCCCAAAGCCGCTTTCAAAATTGCTCTAGAATATTTTCAGCAGCTTTTGTGGTGTCTTTGAGAGGCACACAGTGTTGCTCCCACTCTCTCCACTGTCGCTCATTGTTCTCTGAACTATGTTCTTCCGTTGTTTGGATTTACTCGCTATATAAATATCCAGGCTTTAACCAACCTTACCTGTTTAGCTTTCGATGCCTCTAGTTCAAGTTCAACATCCAAAGATGTCCTACTGCCACCAAGATAATCGTTGCCTTGAGGAGGTAACTGTTGACTTGGGACTGAGCTACCTTGTATCCAAGATGGCGGTGGTTGCCATGATACAGGTCGCTGTGGTAGAGAAATATTTTAAATATTTAAATATTTAAGAGAGAAAAGTATTAAAAGACGAACGGGGAAGATTTGAAGCTGTTGTAAGACTACCAAGATTATTAATCATGATACAGTTTTACACTGTAAACATATTATCTATTAAAAAAATACGACCTTTTGCCAAGACCTTTTACTTTTTTTAATCTTTTTATTAATTTCTGTTTTCTGGGTTTTTAAACGGACTTGTATAAACACTTACCGACTTTCGTCTGAAGCTGGTCCTATCAACATATTGCCGAATGAAATGGTTCGTTGAGTTTCCTGCCATTCGTTTTGCTGTGCAATCAGAGTTACTGCGACTGACAGTGATTTGACGTCTTTGAAATTCTGTCATGGTTGGATTCCATGGGATTGGACCTTCTTCACACTAGGTAAACAAAAA